>CAJVQF010000021.1:0-187294 GCA_911254575.1 Candida sanyaensis
TTATTAAAGCCTAAAGGTAATCCACAATATTATCAACGTATAATGGATGAGTTAAATGGAGAAAGAAAAGAAAACTTGATGAGTGCTATAAGAACTGTGGTTTTTGGGAAGTAAGATGTTACATACGCTGATCATACATTAGAATGGATATAATGTTCAGAATTTTGAATTCTTGTAAATAATAAATATCAACTTTTTTATTTTTTATTTTTTTTTTTTTGTTTTGCTTTACACATATATGTCAACCATATGAACTTCTAGGATACTACTGACACTTACCATTACATTTTTATGTATTCTTGAATCATCAATATTTGGTACAAATAAATTCTATTGTATCAGGTGTTTATCTTCCTCTACCCAGTTAAGTTTTGGTTTTGTATAAATTTTATTTGGTCCGCAAAATCGGCATTTGGAGTTTTCTAAGTGGCTGTCTCTTTTTCTCTCTTGTTAAGATGACGAAGTTGGAGAAATTAAAAAAATAAAAAATTTTAGCGAACTCTACGTCACAAATTATTTCTTTGGAGTAATCTTTTTGGTTTTTGGTTTTTTCTTGTTGTTTTCTATTTTACTTCCTTATTTCATAATATAAATATTAAACACTCTGGTTAGAGCCCCTTATCAAAAAAAAAAAAATAAAGGTCCAAATGTCCTATACTAGTCATACAGTTAAGAGATCACGACCTTTGCAGTTACTCATTGGAATCGTTGTTTTATTTTTCATTTATGGGGTTTTCTTCACCGAATGGATTTTCTCGAGTTCAGCAACTTATACCCCTGAAGAGATCAACACATTACTTCAAAATAAAGAATCGAATATTGTCGCCTTAAAGAAGAAAGAATTATTCGAGCAATCTATCACTAAACCATATTTGGATGAATCCAAATTTCATGTCAAGAATTGGGATTTACGTGGAAATACATTGGTTAGAAATAATGACTTTATCAGATTAACTACAAATTCTCCACATCAAGCTTCAAACATGTTTAGTAAATGGCCAATTCATGCTGAATCATTTGAAATGGAGTTGACTTTTCATATTCATAATGATCAAGTCAAGCATGGTTTAGTAGGTGATGGTTTGGCTATTTGGTTTTTGGATAAACCTAGTGATATTGGAGATGTTTTTGGTATCCAGAACAAATTCAAAGGATTGGGTATCATGTTAGATACTTTTAAAAATGGTAAACGTGGTCAATTTCCATATGTGAATTTAATGTTGGGTGATGGTAAAACTTTTTACAACAAGGCAACTGATGGTTATGAAACAAGGTTAGCTGGTTGTATTGCCAAACAACTCTTGAATCCAGAAGCAAAGGAAACAAAAATGAGATTGGTTTACATAAAGAATGGCTATTTATCAATTGATTTTAACTACTATGGTCGTCATGAGGAATGGCAAAACTGTGTTTCTTTAACTGATGTTCAATTACCAGAGATAAAGTACTTGGGATTATCTGCTGAGACAGGACAATTGGTTGAGAATGTTGATATCATTGAAAATAGAATCTATGCATTATACAAGCCAGATGGTACTTTTGTTGAAAGTATAAATGAGTTACAAGAGTTAATTCAAGAACAAAATGAGTATGACAGTGAAGTTTCTTCTGTTGCTGAAGCAATTAAGGAAGAAGAAGAGGCCAAAACCAGAAAAAGTGGTGGTAGACATCGTCAATTTAAAAAGAAATTAAGTGGAAAGAGAAGAAAATCACTTAAAAGATTGGAAAAAGCAGAAAAGCGTATCAAAGAAAGGGAAAGACAAATGCGTTTGGAAAAGTATGGTAGCGAAGAAGTTGGTTTCTTTAGTTATTGGTTTGGAAAATTCTTGATTGCATTGAAGTACATGATTTATCTTTTGATTCTGATTGTACTTGTTTGGTTTGCTTTGATCATAATTAGAATCCAAAAACAAAAACGCAAACAAAAGACTACAGGTTTGTTAGATTAGTTATTATTATTATTATTATTATTATTTTAGTAATAGTGGAAGAATTAGTATAACGTTAGAACAATACCACATACAATGATTGCATTTGCATAATTTAATTTTAGTTTCTCTTTCTAACTTCAGAGTCTTTGTTGGATAATGTGCTGCCTTTAATTAAATCAACATCTTCTTTGGAAACTGCCAACATCAACCCATAAGTGACTCTGGCAACATGCAAGAATTTATAAATACTTTCTTTCAATTTTGAAATTGTGCCATCAAATGGAGTTAATTGATATGAAACATCTAGAGGTCTAAATCCATTTAGTTGAAGAGTCTTTTGAAATGGAGAATCAAATGTAAAAGTATCGATTGTGACTAAAATCGAACCATTTTCAGGTGGTGTTTTTAATCCTTGAGCAACCAATAATTCTTGATACAATTCTCTTGCTCTAGGTACAGTCCATTCAATTAAAACTTGATCAAAATCAACTTTTTGGAAAACTTTTCTAACATGAATACCAGTGATTTTAACAACAAAATTTTCAACAGTTGATTGTTCTTCATCAACAATTACAGTAGCAATAGCAATTGGAGATTCACGATAAATAATCAATTCTGTATTTTTCCCCTTTTTAGCTAATTTTTTATCCTTATTATCCTCATTTTGAGCAAATGATTTGATATTATATCCAAATACATAATCACAATATTTTTGAGCAAAATTTTTACTTGCAATTCCCATATCTTCACCAACAATATAAGCCAAAAATCCAAAAATACCAAAAACACTAGCAAAAAGTGGAAATGAACTTAAAATTGCAAATATAAATTCTCTCTTATCCTTCATGATCAAATGAAAGAATTCAATAAAATTTTCACTGATACTAACATAATCCCATAATGAATAGAAAAAAATAATTGGTACAACAGTAGTCATAGCCAACACAGCATATGGATGCCATAACACATATTTGGTTAATTTGGCTTGTAATTGCTTATAACGATCACCATGTAAAATAATGGCAGCTTTTGATAATTCTGGAGTCAATGTTGTTTTACCCAAAGTTGGAGCAACATTTGCATCCAAAGGTTTATTTAAATCAAGTTCTTTTTGAGCGACCATTATGTGGGATATATGGAAATGATTCAAAGATTGAAAACAAAAAAAAGAAAATTAGTTTTAAAAAAAATAATGAAAAACTTATAGAGAAAATAATTTCATCGGAGATTTTATTTGAAGGAAAATTTTCCAAATTCTTGAATTGTTGTGGGGAAGAATCGGAGAGAGTGTCATAGGGGAGTTAAGAACTGGTGGTGGGAAGAAAAAAAAATTTTAAAGTAAATTGGACGCACGTGGCCAATTTCTATATTAAGCATGCCACGCGGCGTTCCGAATCTTTTGTGTAACTCCCAAGAGATGACCTTCATTTTACCATGTACTGTAGAAGTTGAAAGTACTCTTGTTGCCAGAAACCATGAAAAAGGATCCACGATATGGTATAGAAATACTTATCACAGCCAATCTGGTTAATTTTTTTCTTGGTGAATTGTTTTTGAATTTTTGATGGCAATTTGCAACTAAACTTTAATAAAAAAAAGAAGAAAAACTCTTGTCAGTAGAAGAAAATAATGAAAACTAGTTAATGAACTAATTTACAAAGAACTGGTACTTACAGCTTTAAAATAAAATTTCATTAACAGCTTCGAGTATTTAATCATGCTATAGTAATTATGGATCAAATATAGAGGTAAATTAATGCCTTATTGGTGATGGAGCAAAACTTATAGATTTGATTTATTAGAATACATGGAAAACAAGATGGTTTCAACTTGCATCCTATTGGTTTCAATAGCACAGTTGGATTTACAAAGCTCCGTAGTGTAGTGGTATCGCGCGAGGCCCATAACCTCGAGATCCCAGGATCGAAACCTGGCGGAGCTAAATTTTTTTTTTCCTGGTGATGTAAATGATTTCGGAACTTATCTTTATTTTTGCTCTTAACTATATCCGATTTTTTGTTATAGCTCAAAGTCTTCAAGAAAGGTAGATATTACTGAAGACAGATTTTTTTAATACATTATAGGTGAAGACTTCTATTGCTTTGACAAATTCTTTGTTTATTTATTGTAATATTTGGTACATGATCAACTGAGAGTGGTTAATGCTTCGGAGGACCATTCCCTATCAGAAATGAATCCTTAGATATAAACCAATACCCGATATTCTATATTTATATGTAATAAATTATCCGTAAAGATAGCATCCATTTCAGAGTACATGAAGATATTAATGGTAATGGTAGTTCATAGGGTTGTATAGTTGAGCCGATACATAGTTTTTTGCATTCTACAAAATGGCCAAAAATTCTAATAAAAATACTATTTCTTTAAATTATCAGAAAAAGACATTTAATTAGCTACATAAATGTTTCCTTTCAAGGTATGCCATGAGGGTTTCAGCAACAAAAAATAAAGATAAGTTCCTGAAGCATTTGCATCCGAAAAAAAATTTAGCTCCGCCAGGTTTCGATCCTGGGATCTCGAGGTTATGGGCCTCGCGCGATACCACTACACTACGGAGCTTTGGAAATCCAACTGTACTATTGAAGTGAATTCGATGCAAGTTGAAACCATTGCTGTAACATAACAAAGTAATTTACACATTCATGATGTAGTTTTATATTCCTGATTCCCATAAATACGAATTCCAATCATCAATAATACTCAAACTTAGTACAGACAAGCAACAACAAGCAGCATGGCAGAGTAAGAACTTGCAGATTACTTCAAGTTTCATTTATAATTTGAGTTTTTTTTTTTGGTTAGTTATACGAATGATACTGCAATACTTATCAGACCATCAAGCGCATGACATAATCAGTTTATAGGATATGTATCTTCAGCTGTAGTTAGTTGTATCACTTGGGTTTTGAGGAGTTCTTCTGTAAATAAATTGCCTTTGTCAGTTATGTCATTTGTTGTACTTTCCTTGAATATCATATACTTAAATGTTTGAGATATTATAAATTCCTAAGAAGAAAGTTACTCATCAACCAATATTACCCTATTTATATAAACTGATATCAAGTCATCCAGATATAAATTTCTTAAAATTTATTGGAATCAAGCACTTTTTTGTTTGTTTTGAAAACCAAACCAAATAATGAATTCCAAACATCAATTAGATAAACTTAAAATTGACAATTCTGATAACGGTGAATCAGATTCTGAAACCATTGGATTTTTCGAAAATCAAGAATATTCAAAACAAGAAATATATAAAGAAAGTTTTCCTAAAAAATTAATTTATAGTTTTCATTGGATTCCATTTTCATATCATTTAACTGAAACATTGTTTAAATTACAAGATGGATTTGATACTTGGAAATGGTTTAGTATTTCTAATTATTCTGGTCCTGATGAAGTTGTTGTACCTGTGATTAATCAACGCAAAACATTTCTTTATGGTGGACCTAAGCACACCAAGAGTATTTATAATAAATTGATTGAAAAGGCACCATTTGTTAAAAATAATTTGGTTCATATTGTAATAAGTCAATATAAAACTTATCAACATTATATAGTTTGTGTATCTGAACTGTCATCAAGAAATATTAGCATTTATTCATTTCCAAAATATCAATTTGAAAAATTTCTTGATTTTGCTGAAGGGAATTTTACAATCAAGACAAGTATTCCATGTGGTGTTTATATAAAGTGTGCTTATTATGAATTGTGGAGAAATTTATTACTTCAAACTTCTAGAAAAGTAGGACATAATGTTGCCTTTGTTATACTTGAAGATAATAGAAAAGTTTCATTTCCTAGAAAAAAATTCAATTTTGGCAGATCAATGGAAGGTCATGAACAATGGGTGGTTTATCAAGCCAAATGGATTTCTGATTTAAACAAATAAATTTATTTTGAATATTGTTAGGTTGGACGATTTCCTAGCGCTACCAAGAAGAATTAGCTTTAAAGAATATACGATTTACTAGAGAAAACAAGTAAAATTTCATTTACTTCTGGAAACTGTAATTGATTCAAAACCAGGTTGAGTAATTGATATCGGTTTTTAAATTGACCATTGACTGGTTGTATTATAATATGGTTGCAGATTGTTTTTGATTTGATCTTGCAGAAGATAATAAGCGGTAGCACATTTCTGATAATACCAACTTTTTATTGACTCAACTAATAACAAATACTAATATTATGTTTATTAATTATTACAGTTTTTCATATTCATTGCCTGGTTAGTTTGAAATGTCGAATGTCCATCAAATTCAAAAACCATACCACCACCAGTGGTACTACTTCATAGGAGGATATTTTGATCATTATATCTCAATGAAACTTAAGAATTGCTTGTAATTACCACTACAATGGCACTAATATGGTATTTATGAATAACTTATAGATATTTTTTTTATCATAGTTTAGTCATGTACAACATTTTAATGTGGCGAATGTGTAATCGCAGTAACATCATCAAAAAACAACAACAAAAAAATACAAACATCATAGAATGAGTCAAAGAGATTTTTGGAAATTTTTTTAATTACTCTTTTCCTTTTCTTTTGATTTACATCTTTTTTTATTTGTTAACTATGTCGACACAAGATGAAGCGGTTTATATACCTATTCCACATTATCCTCCATTCAAGTTAAGATCATCATTAATAGATAAGGATCCAGTGATTTGGGTTCATTTATTAGAAGGGTATATTAAATTGATGCAATTTTTATTAGATGTCAATTCTCCCAAATTAACTATTAAATCCCAACAACAATTACAATTATTTCTTAAAAATTTCTTAGTTGAAACAAGTGAAGAAGAAAGTAAGATATTTTCATTAGGTGCAATTAATCCTGAAATTAAAAAAAATACTCTGATTTTGAAAATTTATGTTTTCCAATTAATCAAGAATTATAGTTTTGTTAAATTGAATTTAACCGGGGAAATTATTTGGAAATTTGTTAGGATATATACTGAAAAGAATATTCATATTGTTAGAGGATTAATTGATGGTAGTTTTAAATCTAAATTCAATGATAATAAAAAATCAGGAAATATATCATCTATTTCAAGTGTTCAAAAATATCTTGATACTTTAATTAAAAATGGTAATTTTACTCATGAAGATTTAACTAGTTTATCATTATTATTGGGTCAAAATACCACGAAGACAAGTACATTTTCAATGGGTTCAAATAAAAGTATTAACAAGAAACTGAATAGATCATCTCCATTTGCAGAAAATTTTGTTAATACTACTTGGATTGAAAATTTAGAACAAAATTATGTTGGTGGGAAAAGTGTTAATGCAGAGACAATTAAAAATGTCATGATTATTTCAATTGTATCTTTATCTACTGCAAAATTAGTTTCTTTAACAATGAGTTTAGGAATAAGTTCTGTTGATACCCTTAAAAGTTGTCCATTATTCAGTTCGATCATAATTTCTGAACCTTATAGGGAATTAATACCAAATTTAGAAGAAAGATTACCATTTCTTAGATCACTTGATGATGATGATGATGATGATGAAGATGGCGAAGATGATTCTGACTTTGGGTATGAAGATAATATTGAAGGAATTTCATTATTGGTTGATTTATTCCCTGGAATGACAGAAAAGAAAGCTAAAATTGTGCTTAAACAAAATAATGGAGATGTTGAACATGTAACAAATATGTTATTAGAGAACCCAGGGTTAATTGATCAAATTGAAGAACAACCTAAAAAGAAAAAGACAAAACCTATTAAAGCAAACAATAATTACAATGATCCTCGTATATTACAAAGTAAAAAGAATCAAAAATTTGTATTAAATCAACCTAGTGCAGCATTAAAGAAAAAGACTTTGGCTGATGCTCTTAGAGTAATGTATCAAAGTGATGAAGATGAACCAGATGATACTTATGATGATCAAGAGAAAACTGCTGGTGATGATTTATAAGAAGGAAACGATAAAGTACTGTAGATAGGATTTATACATCTGCACAAATATAATCCGGTGTTAACGGAAGTTTTTTTTTTTTTTTTTTTTAACCGACCTTGATCAAAAAGATACCCTTGTAACCTTACTTACGTAAACCAAAAAGAAAATGCTGTAAACGGGGAAGTAATGTATCCGGAGTCGAGCGGAAGTTTAGGGCGACGACAAAACCTTTTCGAAGAACAAATTCACCACCAAACTGAAAATAAGAAAAAAAGAAAAAGAAAAAAAAAAAGACAAACAAATCGCCCAATTGATTTCAAAAAACAAATAAAAGAAAAAAATAGACATCAACCAATTGAGTTAACCAATGATTACTGCCTTGTTTATATATGATTCCAAGGGGGATATTTTAATTTCAAAGATATATAAAGATGGTATAAAACGTAATATTTCTGATGTTTTTCGTATTCAAGTTATTAGCCAAGCCTCATCATCTAGATCAAAAGAATATCGATCACCTGTATTAACTTTAGGATCAACATCTTTTATTTATATTAAACTGGGGAAAGTTTGGATATGTGCAGTTACTAGATCAAATCAAGATTGTTCATTAATTTTGGAATTTTTATATAAATTTGAAAGTTTATTACGAGTTATTGTTGGAAAAGATAAAAAGAAACAATTGAATGATTTAACTGATGAATATATTGTTAATAATTTTCCTTTAGTTTATGAAATTTTAGGAGAAGTTATAGAATTTGGATATCCTATTAATTTAGATTTGAATTATTTACGTAAATATGTTGATGATATCAATCATGATGATAGTATTTTCAAAATGTCTCAATTAAAGAGAAGGACATCCACAAAATCACCAACAAAATCACCCACAAAAGCACATTCGGCTTTGGAGGTCACAATAACAGTAATAATAATAATAATAGTAATTACAACACCTACAACAACAACAATCTTATAGATACAGTTGATACAAATGAGAGTATGACTTGGAGATCTCCTGGTATCAAATATCGTCGAAATGAGATTTTTCTTAATGTATCAGAACGTATAAATGTTTTAATGAATTCACAGAGTGATATATTGAGAAGTAATGTTGATGGATCAATTCAAATGAAGACTCATTTATCAGGTATGCCTGTATGTCGATTTGGGTTTAATGATAATACAATTTTATTATCTAATGATCAACCACGAGATGGAGCTGTAACATTAGAAGATTCCAAATTTCATCAATGTGTTCAATTGAATATTTTTGAAACTGAAAGAACTATTCAATTTGTACCACCAGATGGTGAATTTAGATTAATGGGGTATAATTGTAGTCTGAATATCAATATACCTTTCAAAGTTTATCCTCAAATTCAACAAGTTGGACGAAGCAAATTGATGTATAAAATAAGATTACAATCATTTTTCCCAGAAAAACTACCTGCTACAAATGTTAGTTTAAAAATACCTACACCAAAGGGAGCTGTTTCAAGTAAACTTTCTAGTTCGATTGGTAAATCCAAATTTTATCAAGAAGATAATTGTATTATTTGGAAATGTAATAAATTTTTTGGTGACCAAGAACATGTATTAACTGCTGAAGTTGAAATTGATCTGAATTCAGATGAATTATTATATTGGAATAGACCACCAATTACTTTAGATTTCTTATTGGATATGTTTTCAAGTTCTGGGTTAACGGTTAAATTTCTTCGAGTTCAAGAACCGTCGAACTATAGAACTGTCAAATGGGTTAAATATAGTACACAAGCTGGATCTTATGAGATTAGATACTAAACTATTATTTATAAGTACGTGAAATATAAAATAACTTTCATTGGGTATTTTATTATAACTTTGGCAATATCTTTTTTGTTTATTTGTTTGTTTGGCAACCTTTATTTCGTCTCTCTCTCTCTTTCACTCAATCAACGTGCGAAGAAATGTAAGGTAAAAAATTAAAATTACAAAAGAAAAAAAAAAAAAAAAAAAATTCCATCACTTTATCTCATCATCATCAGCATCATCTCCACCATCTTCACTTCGATAGACGCCTTATTTTGAATGAGAGATTTGATTGTATTAGGAGGGTCTTCACACCCTAATTTGACAAAATCCATATGTCGTAATTTAACTATTGAACAAAGTAAAGTTGATTCACGTAAATTTGCCAATGGTGAAATTTCTATTGAAATTAAAACAAGTGTTCGTGAAAAGGATGTTTTTATTATTCAAAGTGGATGTGGTCATGTTAATGAAAATTTCTTAGAATTATTAATTACTATTGCTGCTTGTAAAACAGCTAGTGCTAAAAGAGTAACAGCTGTTTTACCATTATTTCCATATTCAAGACAACCAGATATACCATATTTACCAAGTGCAACTGGTGCCCCAAGTATATCTGTTAAAAAGATGAATATACTTTTGAAAGTCTTCCAGGAACTCCAAATCCATTATCTCAAAGAGATAATGAAAAACAACTTGGTATTCCAAGTATTCCAACAAATCCATCTTTATTATTAGATGAGAAACTTAAAATGCCAATTCCAAAAAAATATACTCCAAAATCAATTGTTACTAATTCAGCAGCTACTAATTTCTTACCTCAAGTTGATGCTCTGGGTAAAACTGAAAGTGGATATAAACAATGGATATCACCAAATGGTACTTTAATTGCCAATTTATTAACCACTGCTGGAGCTGATCGTGTTATTACTATGGATTTACATGATCCTCAATTTCAAGGTTTTTTTAATGTTCCAGTAGATAATTTATATTCAAAACCAATTTTAAAACATTATATTATGAATTTTATTCCAAATTATAAGGAATGTGTTATTGTTAGTCCTGATTCTGGTGGTGCTAAAAGAGCCACTGCTATTGCTGATGGTTTAGGTTGTTCATTTGCTTTAATTCATAAAGAAAGAAGAGCTAAGATGCCAAAGAATCCACCACTGACTTCAATGACTAATAGTTTATCAACTAATACTAAAAACCCAACTATGGTTGCTGCAACTATGTTGGTTGGAGATGTTCAAGATAAGGTATGTGTTTTAATTGATGATTTGGTTGATACTTCATATACTATTACTAGAGCAGCTAAATTATTGAAAGATCAAGGTGCCAAATATGTTTATGCATTGGTAACACATGGTATTTTCAGTGGTGATGCCATAAATAGAATTGAACAAAGTGCCATTGATAAAGTAGTGGTTACTAATTCTACACCTCAAAGTGATCATGTAGCAGTTTTAGGTGATAGAATAGAAGTGTTGGATGTAAGTAGAGTTTTTGCTGAAGCAATTAGAAGAATTAATAATGGTGAAAGTGTCAGTATGTTGTTTGATCATGGTTGGTAAAGTAGAAAAATATGTTCCTGTGTGTGTGTGTGTGTGTGTGTTTAACACACCTTGTGTATAGAGTACTAATAAATGATTGACTAATAAATAGTAATTTTGCAACTTAAAAAAGCAAATTAACCCCGGACAAACTTTGAAGATGCCAGAATGAAAAATTTTTCACTTTGAAAAGTATGGGGCAATTTTTTTTTTTTTTATTTCATTTCCAAGAAATCCTGGGGTAAAATACAGCAAAGATGTAAAAATAAAAAAAAAGAGAAAAAAATTCTTTGTGTATACATAGCATAAGACGTGTGTCATTCAAAACACAATAGACAAACCATTTAAAAAAGTATTCCCCGAGAGCGTGATGCCGTAACAACCAAAAATGCCCCTCGAGAAAATAATTCTAAAAAAAAAAAAAAAAAAAAAAAAAACAACAGCGAATTGGTTCAAGTGTGTGGTTTCTCATCTTTTCATTCCCCTCTTAAAGTATTGCCCAACGTTAGATAGCTGGTTAGAAATATATAAAAGAAAACGTTGGGTCTGTATTAAATGGCACGAACATACATCCACAACTACAACTACAACCACATCCACATACACATCCGTAGATCCACATTAAGTAACACACAATAAAAAGGAGGGGGGAGAGGAAGAAAGAGAGAGAGAGAGAGAGAGAGGGGGGGGGGGAATACGTAGATCAAGAAAATAACTGTGGAGGTTGCAACAAGGCAAAATAATGTAGGGGGCGTGCATTAATGTTCAAGAACTTAAATCTAGATCTATTAAGAAAAGTTCTATTAATATTTTCTTAATTTTTGAGTTTTGGGGAGGTGTGGCAAACTAATAACTACAATTACTATACGCCTTATAATGTTCATGACATCCATTCAACTAAGCGGCAATTTAAGTCTTTTGTAATTAAGTACTCTGTTTGAATTGCAGCAATTTTTGTTATTTTCTATACTGTTTCATAAGGGAGGTTCTGTTTTGGGAAAATTCGCGCCAATTTTGCTTTCTTTTTTTTTTTTTTTTGTTCTCTGCTCCACATTTCAAATTTTCTGGCGGTTTAAAGTTTTTTTTTATTTTTAATTTTTCAATGACCAAAATCGACCAAACCGGGGGAATTCTCTCCATTTTTTTTTTTGGGCCAATGTGTCACTTATCCAGTAGAATAATACCCTTTTCTCAACGTTTATTTACTTTTTAGTTATTTTCATATAACAAACAGAAGACGAGCATCGAACCGTTTTTTTTGGGTCATTTACCATTGAATCTGTTTTGGTTAATAAAAATTTAATGACACATGGTCGGAACAATTTCAGAATCCTGATAACACAGGTACTGAAATGTGTGAGTAAAAAAAAAAGAAATAGTTGAACCTTAACGAAGTTGATCTATGACTGTTAAATTAAAGCAATAAGTTAAAGCAAATTCCTAAATGCCTTAAAGTTATAGTAGTTAATTATTCAAGCGCAATAGAAGTATGATGTTACTCCAAACCGGCGTTGTGGAACCAAATCCAACAAAAATTTTTTCGTTTTTCTATTTACTTGTAGAAATATTCTCATTTCCTTTACTGGCATATATTTTTTTTTTTTTTTTTTTTTTTGACTAATTTGAGGTTTATGGTCATTTAAGTGAACTTATAAAAGAGGAGACGAATAAGAATACTGGTCAAGTTTCTATAATTTTGAATTTACATAGGAGTTCTTTTCCCGTAGGGCGGTATACAGTATTTGTATATCTCATCACTCCTGGAAATCTCTTATCTCTTTATCAATAGATTTGAAAATGAATAACAGAATACGAATTAAAAACAAAACTGAAAAAAAAAAAAAAAAATTAATTTTAATTTATTAGGCGAAGCGACAAGAAGAGAAGAGATGGATATGGTGAACCATTGGGATTTGCTGTAATAAGCGAAATCGTATATTTCATTCGATTACTTCTCGGAGCAAAAGAATTTTTCTTTCTTTTTTTTTTCTTTTCAATTGTAACCACTGGTTGGGGAATTTTGAACATTGCCTTAGGTTACTATTCAGCTTTACATTTCTCTGTCTCTGCCTCTACTCTACTCCCCTCCTAGTTCTCTTCTTCGTTCTCGTCTTTAGTATCCAATTACCATGGAAGTGAAACTCCGAGCATTAAACTGTAATACTGTATGAAAAGTGTAACAAAAAAAAAAAAAAATTAAAAGACAAAAATTCATTGCGGTATTTTTCTTTTTTAAATTGAAAATGCCATTAGGTTTTTTTTTTTAAGGATTGGGATAACACCTTTCTTAACCTGAATATTACGTAACACGCACGCCTATAATTAACTCATACCCCAAACTATTACTTTTATGTAAATAATTAATTCACTTATAGTTAACAACAATTATATAAGCAGCCAACAAACAAACAAACAACAACAACAAAAAAAAAATTCAACTATAAATACAACACCATTCTCCATCCAATATTTTGATTTCGTCACTTTATTTTATTTTTTTATTTCTTTGATTTTAATTCAATTAATTAAACTAGTTACTACTACGCCGCTACTACTGCTACTGCTACTACCAAGCTCCTCCTCCTCCTCCTTCTTCTTCTCCCCCTCCAATTTATTCATAAATTAATATAAATCATGACTACTTCACTTGAAAACGGAGTATCTAATTTAAATATTTACAAAACCACTTCCAATGCTTCAAGTCAAATCAGTTTGAAACATGACTACATTGATTCTCCTTTTAGTGGTAAAAAGGATCAATTTGAACAAGTCTTGGATGTTTTGGATTCCACTGGTTTCATCCCTGAATCATTAATTGAATCGGAGACTAAATGGTTTTACGAAAATTTGGGAATTGATGACGTATTTTTTGCCAGATCTTCTCCAGAAGATATTGCTTCTCATATCCATGCGTTGTACTCATGTAAAGTTCAAGCTTACTCCAGTTTTGGTGAACAACCTTTGATTTCCTACAAGAGAGAATCTGAGGATCATGCCGTTTTTTTCGATACTGTTGATGCTGAAAATTACAAAAGAAACCAATTTGAAGAAAGAATTGACGACAAATATATCGATCCTTCTAATTCTACCACCAATAGCTATAGAACTGAATACTATAGTGCTCCTTTAAATTATCAAGTTGATCCAATTTTACTGGGTGTTTATCAACAAAATTCTAATTTACACAATCAATTTGTTAGATTGTTTTTTGTTTACAAAAATCAATACGTTCAAGATCAAGTGGATAAGAATGAAACTGATTTAAACAAAATTGGTGATAACACTTTTTTGCAAATTGCTTCCGAAAACACCAAGAGTTTATACACTTCAATTGTTAAAGATGTGATTAATACTACTGGTCCTGTTATTAGACACTTTCCAATTGAAGATTCTGAAGAATATAGAGTGGTTATCGGTTATAGACAAAACTCAACTGCTAGGTATAATTCCGCCTTGGGTGATTTGGCAAACTACTACAAGTTGCACGTTACCAGAAAATACGTTGAGCAATTTGCTAATGGTGTCACCATCATTTCCATGTATGTCACTTCTAAACTGAGAAAATCCCCTGTTGATTTATCCATTTATCAAGTTATCAAAGAAGCATCCTTATTGTACTGTATTCCTCACAATTTCTTCCATGACAGATTTATTCAAGGTGATTTGTCTTTACAAGAATCTATTTATGCTCAATCAGGTGTTATCTTTGTTACCCATTTCTTGAACCGTTTAGGTCCTGAATATTCTAAATTGTCTTCTTTATTAGACCCATCTAAATCTATTGAACATGCTGAAGTTTTGAGTAGTTTGAAGAAAAGATTGAGAGCTGAAACTTATACTCAAGATTACATTAAAGAAGTCTTTAATGTTAGAAGCGACATTGTTCGTAAATTATATCGTCAATTTGCTGATGTTCACTACATTAGATCATCCATGGAAAAAACTTTGTCTTACCAAAGATTATCCCAAATTACCCCAGTTGGTTCCGAAGAAGAATTTGAAAAATTGTTAAGCAGAGAATGTTCTCAAAATGAACATCATGCCGTTGTTTTAAGAGCTTTATACACTTTTAACAAATCCATTTTGAAGACTAATTTTTACACTTCTACTAAAGTTGCTTTATCCTTCAGATTGAATCCATCTTTCTTACCTGAATCTGAATATCCAGAACGTCCATATGGTATGTTTTTCGTTGTTGGTAGTGATTTCAGAGGTTTCCATATTAGATTCAGAGATATTGCTCGTGGTGGTATTAGAATTGTTAGATCAAGATCTCTGGATGCCTACAATGTTAATGCTAGAAACTTGTTTGATGAAAATTATAATTTGGCCAACACTCAACAACGTAAAAACAAAGATATCCCAGAAGGTGGTTCTAAAGGGGTTATTTTATTGGATCATGGTTCTGCTCAAGAACGTCCTCAAGCTTGTTTTGAAAAATATATTGATGCTTTGATTGATTTGTTATTAAAACAACATATTCCTGGTGTTAAAGATAGTTATGTTGATTTGTACCAAAAACCAGAAATTTTGTTCTTGGGACCAGATGAAGGTACTGCTGGTTATGTTGATTGGGCTACTTTACATGCCAGAGAAAGAGGTGCTCCATGGTGGAAATCTTTCTTGACTGGTAAATCTCCAGAAATTGGTGGTATTCCTCATGATGAATATGGTATGACTACTTTATCTGTTCGTGCCTATGTTAACAAGATTTTCGAAAAATTAAACATTGATGATGCAACCATTCGTAAATTCCAAACTGGAGGACCAGATGGTGATTTAGGATCCAATGAAATCTTATTGTCCAGAAAGGAAAAATATGTTGGTATTGTTGATGGTTCTGGTGTTATTGCCGATCCTCAAGGTTTGGATAAAGAAGAATTGCTTAGATTGGCCAAAGAAAGAAAGATGATTGAACATTATGATAAATCCAAATTATCTCCTCAAGGTTATATTGTTTTGGTTGATGATATGGATATTAAATTACCAAGTGGTGAAGTTGTTACCAGTGGTGTTGCATTCAGAAACACTTTCCACTTGAAATTGAAAGAACAATTTGGTACTAACGGTGTTGATTTGTTTGTTCCATGTGGTGGTAGACCAGCTGCAATTGATACCAATAATGTTCATGAATTGATTGATGAAAAGACTGGTAAATCAGTTGTTCCATATTTTGTTGAAGGTGCCAACTTATTTATTACTCAATCTGCTAAATTAATTTTGGAAAAAGCCGGAATTATTATCTTTAAAGATGCTTCAACTAATAAAGGTGGTGTTACTTCCTCATCTTTGGAAGTGTTGTCTGCATTAGCATTTGATGACAAAGGATTCTTAGACAATATGTGTGTTGATCCAAAGACTGGCGCTAAACCACAATTTTACCAAGAATATGTTAAGGATGTTCAAAAGATTATTGTTCGTAATGCTGAAGCTGAATTTGAAGCTTTGTGGAAATTGAAGGCTGAAACTGGTACTCCATTTACTATTTTGTCTGATAAATTAAGTGTTGCCATTAACAAATTAGGTGATGAATTAGCCAACTCTAAAGAATTATGGGAAGATGATATTGAATTTAGAAATGCTGTCTTGTTAGATTCTTTACCACCATTATTATTGGAAAAAGTTGGTATTGAAAATGTTTTGGCTAGAGTTCCAGAAGCTTATTTGAAAGCTATTTTTGCAACCCATTTGGCCTCCAAATTTGTTTACTCAAGAGGTATTGATTCCAACCCTGCTAAATTCTTAGAATTCATTAGTTCTTTTAGAAAAGATTTTGTTCAAAAAGGTTTACTTAAATATTAAACGCTTTGATTAATAATGTGTATGTTTGTTTTTTTTTTATATATATTTTGTACAGTAGTTTTTATAAAGTTAAAAAAAAAAAAAAAAAAAAATTGTCAAATAATGTGTTAATGATTATAAATAAATAAATGATTGTATTTTTATTTTTTATTGATTCTGAACTATTTACAATGTATAATATAATATGAATGAACTAATCAATAGTCCCTTAAAATATTTATTTCATTTCTCATTGGTTAATATTCTTGTTTTTTCAAGTTCATCAAGTTCTTTTCTTGCTTCAGCTTCATCAGCAATTCTAGTTGTAACATAATCACCTAACCATGCAATCCCCATAGTTGAAAGTCCAATATAAACACGAAGCTTCACAGGAAGTGACATCCATTTAGAATATAATGACATTATTTATAAATAATACTAATGGTAGTAATCTCTTGATGATTTTTATTTTTTGCAACAAATATAAAAGAAAAGATAATGTTAGTTTCAAGATCATAACTGTATTCTTTTTTTTTGTTTCTTTCTTTCTCGTTTCTGGTTAATGATCAATCGTGATAAATTTTTTTTTTTTTTTATTCAAATTTGGAATTGGTTTAAGATGTGTGTGTGTGTGTGTTTGTAACAATATCATCAATAAATCATGGAAGAAATACCGAATAGTAAAAGATATAGCATAACCAAAACAAAACTTCCTCCATGCTGTCTAAGAATTCATCCTCAAGATCCAACAAAAATTTTTATTGGAACTTATAAACTAGAAGATAATGGAACTCGTCATGGTTCATTAGATTGTTATACTTATATTAATCAATCATTAACTTTAATTTCAAGTATACCTACTGAAAATGGAGCAATTCTTGATGTTAAATTTCATCCTATTGATTTTCAAATATTAATTACTGTTCATTCAAATGGTCATTTATTAATTTGGAAATTCATTAATGATTCATTAAATTTAATTCATGATATAAATATAGATGAAGATACTTTAATAACTTCATGTTTTTTTAATCCTTTATCATCCAAACATAATCAAATTTTATTAACATTTACAAATGGATATCTGGGTATATTTAATCTTGATACTCTTAAAATGGAATCTTATTTTGATACTTGTCATTCATTAGAATGTTGGACTGGTTCATTTGGAGAATTTGGTGAATTACAAAATGTGGTTTATACTGGAGGTGATGATTCAACATTAATTGCTCATGATTTAAGAACAAATGGAGAAATTTGGTCAGTACGTAGAGGTCATGAAGCAGGAATAGTTTCAATTTTATCACCTAATGAAAATTGGAATAAAAAAAATCCTCATAATTTATGGACAGGTTCATATGATGATAATTTAAGAATTTGGGATTTAAGAATTATTGATAAAGAAAATCCATCATTGATGTCTGGTTATATTCCAAAGAAAAAATATGAAGAAAATTTAGGTGGTGGTGTATGGAGATTAATTCCAAATACATTGGAAAATGATGATAGATTATTGGTTTGTTGTATGTATGATGGTGCTAGAATCGTTAATGTTGATGACAATGAAGAAGAAAAATTTAATGTTCAAAGATATTTTAAACAAGACCATCAAAGTATGTGTTATGGTGGGGATTGGTCAAGTGATGGGAAATTTGTGGCCACTTGTTCATTCTACGATAACGTTGTTCAAATTTGGTCTCCTGATGAATGTACATAAATCAATACACAACTAGATAGTTATAATATAATATTGAAAACTATGAAAATAGACTTAAATCAAGAGGAACAGATGAACCTCTACCACTTGGATACAATTTTTGTGTTTGTCCCTTTTCTCCAAACCTTCTTGGATTAGGTAAAGCATTCGCATTCACAAATTTAAACCTCTTATCTTCAATAACCAATTTCTCGGATTGAGAATCTGATCCATGTCTATTACCAGTTCCATTTCTAGGATTAATAGTATATGCCAGTGCTGATATTTTTCGTAAATTAGAGCCAGCATTTTGCCTCGAATCCAAATCATTATAAGTTGAAGATGAAATACGAGATGATGATCCACTACCACCATGTGAAGGTGGAGGAGGTGGTGGTGGTGCTGCTTTCTTTGTTCGAGGTAAAGATGGAGCTGCATTTGATGGCAAAGGTGGTGGTGCTGTAGATGGTAAACTTGGGGATGGAGTTTCGAAACTTTCTTGGATAGAATCAGGCAGAGGAGTTCTTAGAGGTACCAGATGTTGTGGAATACTATGTTGTGGAGGAATCATTGGAACTGGTGCAACCGGGATTGATGGTATAGCTGGTGCTGGTGGGGCATTTTGAGGAATAGGAGGTGCATTTTGAGGAATAGGAGGTGCATTTTGAGGAATAGGAGGTGCTGTACTGGATTCATCACTCTTTTTATGGTGATGAGAAAATAGATGGAATGATTTCTTATGTTTTTCTACAACCGGAACAGAAGGAATTGATGGAGCACTAGGCGCCAGCAGTTTGGTGTTTGAAGATAACAATGGTGGTGCTGGTGGTGCTGGTGGTGCTGGTGGTGCTGGTGGTGCTGGTGGTGCTGGTGGTGCTGGTGGTGCCGATGGTACAGATGATGATGCAGCTGCAGAATCACCTGTCTTTGTTGAGTATCCACTATTACCCCCATCAACAACAAATGCATCATTACGTTTGGCATTTATTTGTGCTAAGAAAGGTAAAGCACCACCAGGAGCAACTGGAGCAGGTGGTGCAGAAGACCCACTTGTTGATTTTCTTTCTGGCTTTGGAGCACCAAATATTGGCGGTGCTGGCCCAGGTGGGGGAGGTGGTGGAGGAGGAGGAGAGGGTGCACCACCTGTTGGTAGTTTTGGCGCAGAGATGCTTGGTAATGGTGGTGCTGGTGGAATCGAAGACGAACTTGGTAACGGTGGTGCTGGCGGAATCGAAGACGAACTTGGTAACGGTGGTGCTGGTGGAATCGATGAAGAGGTTGGCAAGGGTGGTGCTGGAGGTGGTATCATAGATTTAACCAGGTGCTTCGTGTGATTTGATGACGAATCTTGTGATTTTGGAATTGAAGGTGGTAATGACCCAGGAATTGGAGGTGGGCCAGAAGATGGCAACAGTGGAGGTGCTGGAGGTAGAACAGGTGCAGATTGTGCTGCTGTGGTTGAACTTATCACATTCTTATCATCTCTCTTGGCATTTATTTGAGCCAAGAATGGCAATCCTCCAGCAGGTAATGGTGGTGCTGATGGTGTACTGTTCTTACTTGCTGGGTGTGATGGAATTGTGGGTGGTGCAGGTGGTGCTGGAGGAATACTTCCTGGAAGTGGTGGTGCACTTGATGGAATAGGAGGTGGTCCCGATGGTGGTGGCGGTGTTCTAGATCCCAGTTCATTTGATTTAACTGAATTAATTGAAGCATTCCTCACATGCAATGATTTCTTAGGTCTCGTTGGTGGGACCTTAGGAGTTGCCGATGGGGTTACAGAAATTGATGGTGGAGGTGGAGCATGACCTGGAATTGGCGGAGGAGCCGAAGGAATTGGTGGAGGAGGGACTCCACTAGAAACATTTGATGATGCTGCTTTACTTGGTCTTGATGGTATCAGTGGAGTACTCATACCTGGAATTTTTGGAGCTGAAGAAGGAACTATTCCTGATCTGTTGTCGACATGTTTCAATTTTGGCATACCACCCGCAAAAATATCACCTAATTGAGGACCAGATGGAATTGAGGGTGCTGATGGAACGGCCCCTGATGAGGAACCACCAGATGGTTGAGGTGGACCCGTAGAAATTGAAACTTTTGCTTCAATCATTGGTTTTGATTTGTCCACTGTTGTTGCTTTCTTTAATCTTGCCCCCTTTCTAATATCACCCAATAATGCGTCCCTTCCAGGAGGCATTGAAGGTGGAGGACCGGGAGGCAAATTTCCCAAACTTGGTGGTGGGGGAGGTGGTGGAGGAGGAGGGGGAGGACCTGCCATTATATTATATATAGTAATTTGTTTAGAGGTTCAATTCTTAAAAAATCAAGGATGTTTGCTGCCTTGGAGTTATGTTTTTTTAACAAATTTCAGAAAATTAAAAAGTAGAGGTTTAGAAACCCAAAGAGAAAAAATATACCCGTTGCTCATGTTGAGAATCTGTACTGAAACGGACAAAAAAAAAAAAAGAGAGAAAAAAAAAGGAATTACGAATCAGCACACACACGACCAAAAGTGACAATTAGTCTCATATGTTGCAATTTCTATGTAATCAAATCTATAAAAAGAAAGTATTTTTTTAACTTATTTAACACCCCATGATAAATTGTCATATCCAAATAGCCATGGACCAACTGTATGTCTTGTAACAATCATAGAAATACCAATTAAAAACTGTAAAGCTAAAATAACCATACATAAATGGTCCTCACGCAATGGTCCAAACCAAACCAAAGTGAGGTTGATTATTGTCATGTTTGAAAATCTAACAATTTCTTGCAGTTCTGGATCTCTCTCAATTTTGATCAATTGGAAAATTTCAAGAAACTTGAGAAGAGTCTCTGCAATTACTGACTTCTTCTCTAATGTTGCAAAACTTGGATGCATAAAACCATCCTTGGTAGTAAATTTAGGTAATCTGTGTCTTGGACATGGAACAATGTGAAATAATTGTGGTACTGAATAAATAAAGTTAATTATTTGAGGCAATAAGAAAATTAAAAGAGTTTTTGAAAAATGTCCCAAGATACCAACAATTGCAAACACCATTCCTGCAAAATAACAATACGTATCACCAACAAAGACTCTAGCAGGGAACCAATTATATTGCAACAATGCCAATGATACGCCCACAAAAGGTATAATGAAAACAACCGAAAACATATGCGAATCATATGCTGCTTGGGAAATATTTGAAGATAAAAGATAGCAGAAGTCATTGATCAAAAAAATGGCTGCCAATACTAAAGATTGGCCCACTTCCAAACCATTTATACCTGCAAGAATATTAATTGAGTTTGGAGAAAAGATGGAAACAGCAGACATGTACCCATAATAGAATATACCTAAATCAATTAATTTTGGAGCCTCATCGGGAACAACATAATCAGTTTGCAATGTTCTGAATGACAAACCTGTAATACTTGTTACGATATGATTTCCATATTTTATTAAAAAATTAATTCCATTAACAAGATGGTATCCACTAGGAAAATCGGTAATAAACTTGGGAATAACAACCGAGGTAACACTGAAATCTACATAGTAAACAATCAATAAAGGTATTGATGCCACTGCCGGCAAAAAGAATTTGTGTCTCCATCTAATATCAAATAAATCATCAAGTAGACCTAAAAGTATGGTACATTGTAAACACAATAATGCACTTAAATACTCTGCCAATTTATTATGAGGGAATAATCTATTATTGGTTAATGATTGATATTGTTCTATGTAATTCTTTGTCATCACTTCATCATTAGATAAGGAACTAAATGATACAAGATATTTGAAAAAAATAAAAGGAATGAGCCCAATCATAAGAAACATATACGCTATAGATGTGACTAATCCCATAGTTTCGGGTATTTCTGATACTGGAGGAGGTTTCGACAAGTCTTTTCCTTTAAGTCCAATCTTTATGAAACTTGGACCAACTTTGGGAATCAACAGGATTGTAATGACATATCCAATACACGCAAATGCAAGCAGGGTACGTAATGGATTATTAGGAGTAATTACTGATATAGATCCTAAGATCACAGCTATCTTTAATAACCTTCCAATCATGTTGTTGTTTTTGAATAGCTGTCAATTTACAACGTGAACCTAAGATCTGAAAAATTTAATGTAAACACGAAACAAGAAGAAAAATAAAAATAAAAGAAAAGAAAAAAAAAAATCTCGTCTCGTCAACGAGGTGTGTAGTCAATGGAAAGGAAAATAAACCTTTATAAAAAAAAAAAAAAAAAGTCAACCAGCGATAAGCCCTCCAACTACCAAGAGACTTTACAAGAACATAACCAATGAGTTTAAAACCATTTATTACTGGACACGAGGAATTGATTCATGATATCAAGTATGATTTTTACGGGAAGCATATAGCGACAGTTTCTTCTGATCAACATATTAAGGTTTTTGATTTAGACTCGGCAACATCGTCCTGGATATTGAATGACCTGTGGAAGGCCCATGACTCGCTGATTGGGAAAGTGTCTTGGGCTCATCCAGAATTTTCAAGCTCTAAAATACTTGCTTCTTGTTCATATGATAGAACAGTTAAAATATGGCAGGAACAACCTGATGAAATGCCGGGTTCGGGAAGAAGATGGAAAAGATTGGCAACATTAGCACAGGAATCATACGCTCCAATTTATGATGTACGTTTTGCTCCTAACCACTTGGGATTTAAATTAGGCTGTGTTGGGTCTGATGGAATTTTTCGAATTTATGAATCAGTGGAGCCTAATGATTTGACAAATTGGGTATTGACCACTGAAATTCCTATACTAACCCTGCTGTTGCCAGCCAAAAGTTTGCAGAGTAGTTTTGGTATTGAGTGGTGTCCTTCAAAATTCACCAAAACCGAAAAGTTTATTGTGGTTGCTTTAGATCAAGGATTTGTTTATAGCAGTGTTCAGAAAGAAACCTCCGAGGACGAAGCTTCTGGAGAAAAGTACATGAAAATATGCAATCTTCCCGAACATAATGGGCTAATAAGATCAGTTAGTTGGGCTCCTTCTATGGGAAGAAATTACCATTTAATTGCCACAGGATGTAAAGATGGGTTCGTAAGAATATTCAAGGCATCAGAACAACCTAATGGTGATCTACGTATTGAAACATTGGCTAGGCTCAATGATCATAAACTGGAGGTATGGAGAGTAAGTTGGAATATGACAGGAACCATACTTTCATCAGCTGGTGATGATGGAAAACTACGTTTATGGAAATGTAACTATATAAATGAGTGGAAGTGTATGAGTGTTATCAATACTAGTAACAGGTCAGATAATCGTGGTATTGAAACTGAAAAATCTATTTAGCTTGTTTTTTAGTATTATCTAATTCGTTCCATAATTCTTCGTCTTCTTCTTCGTCTTCTCTTTTACGTTTTCTAGTTTCTTCATCTTCTTCATCTTCGTCATCCAATACCAAGAGGGATGACACTTCAACACCAACATAAACTTTTGCCAAAATCTCACGAGATTCCAAATCAAAGACTCTTAAATATCTATCTAACCCAGCAAAGGCAACAATATCTTCATATACTTGGACCCCAAAGGTAGCACCCGTATTACCACCAGTGAATTTACCTAACAATTTCGGTACTGGTCTAATTATATCACCTGCAGAGGCAGAATTGGTTTTGAATGCCCTTTCATCAATTTTTGTTAAAGAGTACTTGGCCATGAGGCTATGTGTGTCTGTAATTATTATTTCTGATTGTTCATCGTTACCATATGATAAAGTAACAATAGCCTTGTCTGTAACCTGATAGTCCTTTCTTGGTTTTTTACCTTCAGTTGTATCATATAAACGAATTTGTCCATATCCTGTCGATGTGATAAGTTTATAACCTTTTTCAGCTTTGGAGAATAAAATATTGGTTATCCATATTGGTACTCTAAGATCCAAATGATCATTCTTTACATTCTTGGCTTTAAATATAATTTCAGGAATAAATTTTTTCTCGTAATTTTTCTTTTTAAATATAGTACTATTGATCTTGTCATTGAAAAGTTTAATAACTTGTAAATCAAATTCTTTTCCACCAACTGCTATTATATTTTCAGACTCAGGATTGACAGTAAATGCACTAATTGGTTTTGCGTCAGGGAGTTTAATTTCCAATGGTTTAAAATCAAACTTATCATTGATATGAATCAAAAATAACTTACTAGATTCAAATGCTACAATTACACTTTCTAAAATTTCAACCTTCACTAATGCAATTGGTTTATCATCTTTGTCAACTGGTAATTCAAAATTGTGTAATAATTTATACTTTTCTTCCTCTTCTTCTCCTTTTCCTTCTCCTTCCTCGATTTCTTCATTTAAATCATATACTGAAACTTGACCTCCGAGTCTGGTACCTATAATGTATTGATAATTAAAACTGAGGAGATGGTTTATTCTAGTTTTCAAAGAAGCACTTGGTTCAGTGAAATAATTCTTAATAGATATTGGTTGAGTTGCATCTTGTTTGGAAGTATCAGTTCCTCTGTTACAAACAACTTCCTTTGCTGCACCAGTGTCATCAGACGAGACAATAAATTTCATGTTTTCAGTTTGGTAGTGATGTGAATAGAAACGATGTCTAAATTGAATTGAAATCTATTAAGAAAAAAAAATAAAAAAAAAAAATTAGAATGGAGATGAGTATTGAAAAATTAATATATTCAGGTCACGTGATTGATTTGATATTTGAATGTTCTCTAAAACAAGTAAGCTAGGTATCCTATAGTATAAGCAAACATAATCCTAAAGAATAATTATTTTAATATCAATATAATTTAGTGGAAAGACCACTTTTACAAATATTTGTTTTTGTTGTTATTTTGCATTATTTTTTGGCTAAAAAGTTGAATACAATTGGAATTCCCAAGTCTTTGAATTAATAATTCCAATTTGGAAAACTTGATTAATATCTGAGTTAAAGTCCAATTTCTCAGTGTGACATTTATTAATTATGCAAACTTTGGATTATATCATCTGATTAAGGATTGTTTGTTGTTGTTTATCCGCCAAAACCTCAACTTCTCGTAGACGTACTGAAGTTGAAGAGTTGACTGAAAGACGCATATTCTGCATAATAAAAAAATAAAATCACTCCTATCATTATCTAAAATTGTTATTCATTATCCGTACATGTAAGAATCGTCTATCCGAGGTTATTAATCATAGAGACTCGACATTACCTTTAAATATATAATTTGGTGACATTTCATAGTGCATTCTTCAATTTTAACAAGCAGTTATCATAGCATAGTTGCAATGGTCCCTTGGCCCAGTTGGTTAAGGCGTGGTGCTAATAACGCCAAGATCAGCAGTTCGATCCTGCTAGGGACCATTTATTTTTTTTTGCACAAACCACCCTCTACTTCTTTAAAGGGCAAAATCGCTTTTAATCTAAACTAATCATAATTTTGTATCGCGTTGCTGATTCGTATGGTAATGATTCTGCATCATTCTGGTTTTCTACAATTTTTGTTCTTCGATTTGATCTTATTCTTATCGTTTCCTTATTCTCACTCCAGATAAAAAAAAAATAAAATAAAAAAATAAAAAAACTTAAAGTCTAAATACTTCCACAGTGGCCAGTCTAAGGGGACATTTTTTTTATGTCCTTTACCAAATGTCAGTTATATCACCTTTTACAACTAACCATGAATTCGGAACTACTAATGATGATGAAGTATGTAATGTGCACGTGTGTGTCATTTCAAAAATTGTTTTTATAGTGAATATTCGATACTAACCTGATTTAGATGGATTGGACGTTAGAGAAGGAACAACTATTAGAGGGTTATATTATTGATTACTATCGGAAATTACAAGATACCCGATTATTTTATAAGAATTTGGATTGGAATCGAATATACAGTTTAGTGGGAATAGATGATCAAGATTTTTTGAGATTGAAAATTGATGAAATTTATGATAACCACGTGAATGAGTTCCTTGGGGATGATTTCAACATTGATCAATTGATCTTGCACTGGAAGTCAAAAAAGAATCCCATTTTTCAAGAAGTTATCCAAATGGTTGAATCTCTTGGATTAGAGGAATTCCAATTGGATCCGCCACCTCAGTCTGAGATTACATCAGAACAACCACCACTGCAAAATGCGGAATATCACACTATCCGAGACCCTATTCAAAAAATCAGATCAACACCAGTGCCACAACTAACCAAAACAGAAAGAAGAACTTCACTTGAGTTAATGCAAACAAAGCCAACATTTGGACATCATAGAGAATTCCAATTGGCAAAAGCTCCCACATCTGCTACCACGAACATTAACGTCATGGCTGAATCAGAGACAAAGACTCTGCTTAAGAAAACAATATCACCATCAAAAACATCAACGACAAAGAAAAAAAGAAGATTTTCATTTCAACGACTGAAACCCGTGGCACCAGTTGTTTTAGAACCAAGTATGTCTCGTTTAAAAAATAGACGAACATCAATGGTTGATGAACATTTACCAACATACATTAGAGATCAATTGACCAAGAATAGACCAAGACAGAAACTAACACCAAAACCTTCAAGACATCATATACCCACCAATCTGTCTAATGAATCATCGTTACGAGGAAGTTACAAGAAACCGTCAAGATTACAGAATTTGGTAGCTAATTCACAATCTTTATATGCTCATGCTAAAGATCTTTCTACTAGTCCCAAATCGAGTCCAGCAAATACTTTTGATACTGATCAACGAATTAAATATTTTTCAGATCATTCGGATGAGGAAGATAATAAAGAGTATATTCTGCCTGACCTGTTGACAAGGTACTTTGGAATGCATATTGATCATGATGAAGAAGAAGAAGACGAAGATGATGAGGATGTTGTGGATACCGATAATGATGATCAACATGATGATGAAGAAGATCATGACTTTGTCAATGTGGGTGAAGAGGATGACGATGATGATTATTTGTTCAAGATATAGTTTATTTATGATTCTATTTTCCTTATAAATGACAATGAATATTCGTACATGAATAATGAAATTGCACTAGTTGGAGCTGTTTTAATAATACTAACACCAAACCCTCTATATAACCCAAGAACTCCTTCTTTTCTTAAGATAGAAATAAATAAATGCAGAGCACTAAAAGGATGTCCATGAACCACAGAACACATTTGACATCTTTTTCTTAATGTATCCAATGGGAATGTTATACCTTTTGCAAATGCACCAGCAATAAATCCACATATCCCTTCAATAAATGGAACATGTTTAAAATCATTCGATAATTCGCGAGCTATTTCATATGACCAAAACATTAATCCTGATGTAGTTGAAACTGAAAGCATAGCTGGTCGTATCCCAGCAAATATTCCCTTTATACCTTCTGTTTCTATTATATTTTTGACTGTATTTGACATAGATAGTAGATTTCTATTTCTATTTGCAACCAATCTTGTTCTTAATAAATCAAAGGGATAAGTTACTAAAGTGCTAATTACACCTGATCCAGTACCGGCAATTAATGAATGTGTTGATTCTGATAGTTTTAAATTATATAATTGTTCCATTTTCAGTAGTTGAGTGTTTAAAATTGAATATGAAGCAAATTGTGAACCTCCATATAAAATATATAATATTTCTGCAGGTACATTTCCTTTCCAAAATGCAACTACCCCTTCATGACGTAATAAGTTTTTGATTATAGTAGGTACTGATTTTCGTTCTTTAAAACCACTTGATTCTAATTGTAGCCTTATCTTGATCGTATCTAAAGGTGCGGTTACTGCTCTAGAAACAGCTCCAGCTATTGATCCTGCAGTTAATGCCTCAAGAGGAGTGACATCAGAACCTCTCTTTAAATGATCAGTACGTTTATTTGTCATTCATATAAGCTGATTCTATAAATTGATTATAACTGTGGAAATATATTCTTGATTGCTTTCTGTAGATAAATTTCTATTTTCGTATTTTCGCTTTGAATTTTTTTTTTTTTCCACTCGAGCATTTCCACATCTCGAGTAATAATGGACTGAAAAAGTCCGGGCTAAACAAAAAGAGGGGAAGCAGGCGAAGTGGTAATACAAAGTTCACCAGAGAACTGAACCCGGTGAATTACGTTTCGTTTACATGGTGTGTTTTTGTTTACTTACCTTATTAACAACTTTAGTGTTGATAAGCTCATATAGTAGTTGTGTCTATGCTTGCTTTTAATCTCTATTTTGAGATCAGAAAACCATTTCGGTCGAAATGTTTTAAATTGAACGGCAACGTAGCAAATTCACCCGAGGTAAGTATTTTTTTGTCGCAGGAATTCTACGAAAAAAAAATCAAATTAATATGAAATAAAAAATTAAACGCGTCTATTGACTTTTTTTTTTTTATTTATTTTGGATTCATATCATCAAATCATCATCAATGAATATCACTAAACATCCTTTGATTCCTAAACATGTATTTGTCACTATAATAAATAAATTTATTGCTATAGATAATGTATTGTCATTACATTATTCTACACATATTTCTCATCCACAAATATCAAAAATTCTTACTCAAGCATCATCACTAGCAAAAGTTACTATTAATATAAATGATATAGAACAAATATTAACAATAAATCCTGATTTATATGTGATTTTTCGATTAGATGATGAATTATCGATTAAATTTCCTAATAATAATATGCAATTACTACTGAGAAAAGAAGAATTTCTTGAAAGGGTTAATTCATGGATTGAATCCCATCAGGAAATGATAGAAATACCAAAAAAATCATCAATAATATTACCAAAATCTCCAAATAAGATAATTAAACCAAGATCAAATAATTTTTCATCATCATCATCATCATCATCATCAACATCTACATCTACATCTACATCACCTATAAAAAATAATTCTAAAAAATTCAATGATTTAAAAAATGATCCATCAAAATTTAAATTTAATGAAAAATCAGAATCAATTCAAAGTTCAAATTTCAATGGATTATCATTACTTGAAAGAATTAGATTAAAAGAAAAATTAGCTAAAGAACAAATTAATAAAGAAGATTCATCAGAGATTAAATATGAAAAATATTTAATTGGGAAAATTTCAATGATTTATGATACAATTTATCAATTATATAATTCACAAAATGAATTGAATAAATCATTTTCAACAAATAAATTAATTCAAATTATTCAAGATAGTTCAAATTATCCTGTTATTGCTGATGAAATTCATGATGCTATGAAATTAATTGAATCTAAATTATCGAAAATTCAATTGATTGAAAAAAATGGTATTAAAGTTGTTAAAGTTTCAAGTTTAGATAGAGATCAAGATTTAAAAATATTAAAAGTAAACTAAACCAAAATAATAACAAAATATATCAATTAGTATTTATATTTACTTATATATAAGAACAAATGAATGTTTTCTTTAACATATATATTTATATATTTCAGGAAACAAAGTTTAACTTTGTAACTATCTATTAATATCAACTTTCCTTTGAAAATAAAAAATCTTCACTAATTTTCTTCCATTACTTTATGTTCTTTAACTTCTTCTTGTGGTTCATCATTATCACCATCTCTCAAAGCAATATCAGCAGCATGAGAATTCATAAAGAAATGTTTCAAGACATTTTCAATGGCAAAAGTAGCAACCAAATCCAAAATGATACATCCAGTTAATTTGGTTTTAAAATCAACAGTCATTGGAACAAATTGCATAACTTCATTTAATTCTGGCATAAATTCAGTAGAACCAGCAAAAGTTAATGCAGCAACACCCAATAAACCATAATACATTCCCTTATTACTTGAAATACTTTCTCTAAATGGTAATCCAATATAATTAACAGCAAATGTTGAAACTTGTTGAGCCAATTGTAATAAAAACATACCAGTATTTAATAAAGATGGAGAAAATTCTTTTTCTAAATCAACTCTTGGTTCTCTTGGTTCAAGAATATAAATTTCTCTAGTAATATAAACCAAAGTAATAATATGAATAGCAAATTGTCCTAAAATTGAACCCATAATATAAATATTAAAAATACCTTCTTGTGGTCTTTCTTTAGATAATTTTTCTAATGGTCTACCACGAGAAATTGACAAGAAACAAACAGATAATAAAATACCAGAAATAGTAGCTTGACCATCACCAAATTTCATACCTGCTAAATATAAAACAGAAAGGGAATAAGATGAAATCAAACAATTCAAGGCCAAAATTTTATACATTTGAATAGTTGAAACCAATGCACAACGACCTTGACGAATAATATGAGTAACAGTACTAACATTAGCTAATTTAGAAGTAAATGGAGCAGCAACTGAAGCATCACCTAATTTCAAAACAGGTGCTTCATCTTCAGCTTCAGCATCATTCATAGCACCAAGAATAGTATCAGCAAAATTATTACCACCAGTAGTTTTCTTATTGTTAATACCAGCAGATCCCTTTTCAGGAACTTTAACTGGTTCTTTCATAGCAGCAGCAACAGCTTTTTTCATATCATCAGTAATAGTAATACCTTTTTTCTCCATAGCTTCTAAATATTTTGGATTTTGAGGTCCTGGTGGATATAAATGAGCAATAATTGGTGGAACAGGTGGTGCAACTTTACCCCAATTGGTAAAAAGTTGAACTTGTTTTTCATAAACTTTTAAAGTTGCTTCAATTTTTCTATTTTCAGCAATTTTCTTCATACCTTCTTCAGTACCATTCAATAAAGCAACACCAATATTGGCTTGTTTCAAAGCACCAACATCATTAGTACCATCACCACACATTAAAGTATTATATCCAGCTTCTTTTAATGAAGTTAAAATAAATTCTTTTTGTGTTGGTGAAACTCTAGCATAAACCCAAGTATGTTTTAATAATTCCAAAATTTGTTCATGATCATTTAAATAATTCAAAGCATAACCAGTAATACAAATATCATATTTGGTAAATAATTCAAGATTAATTCTATTAGATGATTTAAATGGAATAATAACTGATTCAGAAACATTTCTCCAAACTAAATTATCATCTTCACCAATTTGATGATGTTCTTCAGGAGCATCTAAAATCAAAACATCTTTAGTAGTAATACGAACTTCTTTAGCAACATGACAAGCAGTTAATGGATTATCACCAGTAATCATAACAGAACGATGAGATGATTCATTCAACATTTTAATAGTTTCAATAGCATCATCTTTCAATGGACAATGGAAAACAATAAATCCAGCAAAATGTAAATTAGATTCAATTTCTTCACGTTTAACTTTATTAACATTAACATTGATATCCAAATATTTATAAGCAAGTGCCAAAACACGAGATCCAGCTCTTGTAAAAGATTTATAAATTTCTTCATAATTTTCTGGAGCATCAACAACCATATTACGAATAGTTTCTGGAGCACCTTTAGCAGCAACAAAATTTTTACCAGAAATAGTATTAATTTGAGCAATAGATGAAGATCTTTTAAGAGCAGAAGAAAATTGAAAACGACGTAAAATTTTAATTTTTTCAGTTTTACCCTTTTTACCTTCCCTTTCAACAATATCATTAAAACCAACATCCCAATGAGCAGCTTTTAAAGTTGCTTGTTCCATTGGATCACCAACAACTTCACCATCATTCAATTTAACTAAAGCATGAGCAGCACCCAAAACATAAGAAGTAGTTTCTGGAGCATCATCACAAATATGTAAATGATTAATATCATCTGATTTAAAACCTGCCAAACCTTCAAAGACTAAATCTTCAGCGGTTAAAGTACCAGTTTTATCAAAACAACAAACATCAATTCTACCAGCTAATGGAATTCTAAATGGTTCAGTACAATAAACATAATGTTTCAGTAATTTAGCTAATGATGAATTAACTGCCATTGTTAATTCCATTGGTAATTCTGGAGGAACAACAGAAGTAATAACAATAATACAATCCAAAATTAATTTAGATTGAACTCTACCCATTCTAGTACCTTCAACCCAAACATACCATGAAGCAGCAATTGCAAAAATTAACAAGAATAAAATAAATAAAAATGCTTCTTTATTACCAACTGAAACACGTTCACTTGAGAAAATCATTGTACGAACCAAAGAACCTTGAGAAGTTTCAAATCCAGTTTTAGTAACCACTGCCAAAGCACCTTCATCAGGAGCAATATTAACAATTGAAGATTCAGGTTTAGTAACTTGTAAAGCCATAGTACCACCATGTAAAATGGAATTTTTATCAAATCCTTCAGGTTGTAAAATTTCATCTGATGGTCTTAATTTAATTGATTCTTTTAATAATGGAGTTGATTCACCAGATAACATTGCTTCATTAACAATTGCTGAACCATCAACTAATAATAAATCACATGGTAAAGCACTACCTTCATTAGTTCTAGTAATTGAAATTAAATCACCTGGTAATAAATCAATGGTTGGAATTTTAATCCAATTACCATCTCTATGAACATAAACATCATAAGGTTTAATACCCATACTTTGAAATTCAGACATGGTAGTTCTTCTTTGGAAAACCGTTGTCATTTCAAAAGAAACCAACATAAATAAAGAAAATAAAGAATAATACCATTGTTCATCCATACACCAAAGAGCAACACAAAAGATTTGAAATACAAAAAATGGAGCCACGGCATGTTCTTTAAATAATTCCATAAATGTTGGAATTGGAATATCAAATTTATTAATACCATAATTTCTAATCATTTTTTCTAAATCTCCATTTAAACCTTTATTATTTTGATAAATTGATAATTTTGGAGATTCATCAAAGATAAATTCAGGTGGAGAAAATTTTTGTAATTTTGAATGAAATAAATATCTTCTTTTTTGATACAAGAAACTAATTTGTTTTTCACCATCATGAAAAGTTTCACGATTAATTTCAGATATTTCACCAATTCCTGAATTTGGAGCAGGAGTAATTTTAATATATGAAGCATCAGAAATTTTATCAACTTTACTATAATTAAATTTAGCATTAATATCAAGATTCCAATGAGGCATTAACCAAAATAATAAATTCAATGAAACAATAGCTATAGTATAAACAAAAGTCCATTCTCTACCACCAATATATTTATCATAATGTTGAAAATAAATTTGAAAACAAATTGGATAAATAATTGAAAATGGCCAAACATAAGGTCTTAGAAAATATGGTTTAGGAACCAACAATTCAGCATTTTGAATTGCCAGACTAGCAACTATATCAGACATGATTAATAGTTAGATATTCTGCTTGGTTTTTGGAGATGGAAAATATAAGATAAACTATAGATTAATTTTATATAAAAAAAAAAAATGAATTACCAAACGGCAAAAACTGAAATTTTTTTTTATTTTTTCCAACGAAATTTTTTAATTTTTTTTTTTTTGGGTTTTTTCTTACTTAGAAAAAGAGAGAAAGATTTGATCGCGACTCCGTTATGATCTTCAACCGCATGGATGAGAGATTGATACGAGATAACTTTATGTAACAAGCATATACCAACGGGGATGCTGTAGAAAATCAAAATAGTTGACCAATGTGTTAAGTTCAAACAATTGGTAGGTTGTCTTTAGGTCTTTGTACTGTATAATCCTCATTAGTTTGGACACGTTACATATAGTTGATGGAGAAGTATTTTTTTTTTTTTTTTTCTTATCATTTTTTTTTTTTTTTTTCGCAGCTGGATCTCACGTGACTAATATTAAAATTAATACAAATTATAAAAATTAAAACATTTAAACAAAAAAGTAAAAAGAATAATTATCTATTTAGGAAAAAAAGAATGTAACAAAAGATGATAAGTTTTATCATCATTCTATTTGGTATGATTTGTTTGATATTCATCATCTTTATTAAATTCAGCATCTGAAGAAGAAGATAATTCTTGAGAACCTTCTAAATCATTTTCTTCATCATAATCTTCAAGACCAAATTTACCTTTCCAACCATGATCAATTAAATAATTTTTAAATCTAACATCTTCTTGCATTAAATCATCTTCTTTTAAATGAGGAACAAAGAAAAATGTAACTAAAACACCAGCTAATCCACAAATAGCAGCAATAATAAATGTCCATCTATCACCTAAATTTTTTTGAATTGGTGTAAAAGTTTTTGTACCAACAACTGCACCAACTTTACCAATTGCTGCAGAAAGTCCATAACCTGTACCTCTTATTGGAGTTGCATAAGATTCTGAAGAAATTGTACCCATTACATTACCAGGACCAAAATTACCACAACTCATCATTAATCCATAAAATACAATAAATAATCCAGTAATTGGTTTAATTTGTTTATAAGCACAACCAACAATTAAACCAAAAATAATATAACCACAAAATCCAATCATCATTGTATATTTTCTACCAATTTTATCAATAACCAAAGAACCTAAAAATACCCCTGGAAGAGCAATTGCACCTAATAATAAATTCCATTCAGCAATTCTTTCTAAATTATTCTTTTCCAGTGGTGCAATAACATTTGAAATAATTCCAGCAGAAAAGATACCATTTGGGAAAGTAACAAAATCATATAAAAACCAAGCAACACAAGTACCAATTAAACGTGGCCAATAATATTTTAAAGCTAACCAATAAGGAGCTCTTTGTTTTATAGCTGATTTAGTATATAATTCTGAAGTAACCATTTTTAATCTAAAATAAAATACAGATAATGGCCAAAAACAACCAATTGCAAACATTGTTCTCCAAGTAGCATCTAAATGTTTCCCACAAATTTTATTAACAACTAAAAAAATGCATAAAGCAAATGGACCACCAAATGATAATGGTAAATTAGTAGCTAAAACAAAAGCACGACCTCTTTTTTTAACTGATTCATTAGCTGCTTCACTTGCAGTAACTGAAGATGAAGGATATTCAGCACCAATACCAAATCCTGTAACACCTCTAAATATAGTCAACATCCAAAACATACCATTTACTGTAACTCCATGAGATGCAGCACACATCATTGAACCAAAAACTAATAATAAAGTAGCAGTAACAATTGACCATTTTCTACCAATATAATCAACAGTTAATCCAAAACAAACTTGACCTAAAATAGTACCAACTAAAGAAGCATTTGAAACTTGAGTTGACATACCGGAATCATATTCTTTTGGATATTCAATTGCAAATACTTTATTTAACATTGACATAACATTATTTTGATAACCATCTGAAATTAAAGCAAATCCAGCACATAAAATCATCATTATATCTTTTAATTTTGCACCACCTGCTAAACGTTGTTTACGTTGATCAGCATCATATTTAAAATGTTTTGGATTTGAAACTTCTGTAGTTTCAATAACTTCAGGATTTTTAGAATTTGAATCAGTCATTGATTTTATAACAAATCTAGTTATGTGATAACAAGGAAGGAAAATATTTAAATTTGAATAAGATATAATAAAGAAGAAGAGTAAGATTGGAATTTTTTTTTTTTTTGTTTATATCATTTTGTAGATATTTTGAAGTATTTAAATAATTTTAATTTATTATTGAAATTTTTTTTTAAAATCATCATGATTAATGGGGAATTAAAAGGCATTGAAACTAAAATGAAATAAAATAAAATTTCAGTATTGTATGTAAGTACAATAAAAAGAAAGAGGAGTATAAAGGACATAAACTATACTGTACATATTCCGCTAAAGAAAGAACAGCAATGCATTGGATTTAAACCAAAACTCTCACTCTCCTCCACCGATCCAAAAAAAAAAAAAAAAAAAATAATTTCCTATATTGAATAATTTAATTTATGCATGAAAAGATTGACATTAATATGATACTCATACTCTTTATTACTTAAATGTTAATGATTATTAATTGGTTTGTTTACTTGATTGATTGATTAATTATCATAAATTAAGCCTCCCTTTGAGGTTTTTAAAAAAAAGTTGCAAAAAAAAAAAAAAAACTAAAAGTCCAAAAGGAACCCACGTTGCTTGATTCTAATACCTTGCATGAGATAAATTTATAAATAAAGTAAAACGTTGAACTACCCGGGACAAGGAGGACAAACTGATTACTGTAAGTACAATGAATTATACACTTCAAAAAAATAAGTTTTAAGCCATTCAGTATATATATCTTTTGTATATTGAATATTTTGAATTTTGTGTCATATAGTATAACCGAGTTTTGTTGTTTAGAAAAAAAAAAAATGAGGAGTACACGTGGCTCGAGGTTTTGATAATGAAGTTTATACATAGAATCATAATTTAAATATAATTCTAGACATCTAACCAGTGATAACTTACTTTGTTTTTGATACTGATACTTTGAATCCTCATCAACTAATTCATATATATATTGTATATCTTGATTAGTACGGCGTGACAGGTGTCAAATAAAAATTTCTTGGTAGAAAATTTTTGGCTATAAAAAATTGCGTGGGGAGAGAAGAAACTAAATTAATTATTTTTATTTTTATTTTTATCGTTCTTTCTTTCCTTCACCCCTTAATTTTTCAATTCATGTACTTACATTTGATTGCTTTTTTTTTTGCTAATTTCATACAGTATTAAATGAACGGCTTTAAGAGGTAAATTAAAGCAAAAAAAAAAAAAATATGAAATTTATGATTTTTTTATTTTTGAGTATTAAAATTTTGAATTTGTTATATATTGCGGTTATTCATTCCTATTAAGGAAATAAATATTATATATTTCAAATCCTTCTTTTTCTCGTTCTCTTTCTCCCCACGCGTACGTATGGACATAAAATTGATTCTATTTCCAATCATTTATTAAATTGATTCTAGAAAGGACTTTATATACTGGTTAGATTAAAGTTATTATCTATAATTAATAAACTCAATTGATAATTATACTTATGACTATAGTTATTTTTATTGATATTTCAAAGTAACTTTAATATAATATGAATTTAAACATTTAGTCTTTTATTCTTTCTTTATAGTATAATAGTCAAAATTACCTTCCCTTCCCCCTCCTCCATCAAAGAAACGCATAGGCCCAAAAAAAAAAAAAATATTAAAAAAACTAAAATAATTGACCCACGATTGCAAATTTCTTTAAACTGATGCATATACGCTATACTAAGAATCAAATGTTAATGGTTTAATTAATTTCACAAATATACAATATATAGACACACGTGTGCTTCTTTCCGGCAAATACCGTCCATCAAAAAAAGAGGTTTCTAATTAATTGCATGATAAAGAAACAAACATACATACATGCATATCAGTTCATGTAGAAAACTTTTCAGTATTATCGTCAAAAGTAAATCCCCCCCAAAATAAAAAAAAATCCTACGATATAAAATGCATGATGATGTACAGAATATAAAAAAACTGAAATATGGGGTTTCGGTAATTACATCATCCGTTTAAGAAAATATATTATACAACTATACAACCAATAAAATTATCATTATTTTGGTTAAATATGTAATAAAAAAAAAAATAAAAATGTTGGGTATAGTAATTACATCATATTTTCCAATAATCTTTTCTAGTACTGTGTAAATTCATTTATTCATGATTAAATGAAGTAGGGCTTTGAAATTGGTTTTGATGTAATTAAATATCTGTATAGATTCATAAATAAAAGAACAATACAAACGTAGCAAACAAAAAAAAAAACCCTGTGGTTAAAACAAAGGTTATAATGAAGATGAAGATCAAACTAAACATTAGATCAAATAAAACAAGAAATACAATTGTATCAGATATTTTGATTTTGTTACACATATTTTATTTGATTTCAAAAATAAATGTGTGTCAGTGTGTGTGTCAGTGTGTGTGTCAGTGTGTGTGTCAGTGTGTGTGTGTGTGTGTGTGTGTGTGGTTGAGTATCATGATGTAATTTTAATTTAATTGCGAATTCTAACCTGCAAAAAAAAAAAGATCAAGAATTTTAATTAAAGACATATCCACAATACAAAGAAAAACAATTATTATTTATATACAGGTACGATCCAATATGGATGTACAGTATATACAAATTTGCATAACCACGGATAATATTTTCCAGTATAATCTTTGTTTTCCAAATCGGAATTAAAGTAAAAAAAAAAAATCAACTTATGAACATGAGATGTTTGTTTTGCAATTATTTTTAAAAAATGTTTATAAATACAAACCTCAAAATAAAAGGATTACATTAAATCATTTTGTACTAAATTAAATTTTTTTTTTTCTTGTAATTGGTTTTGAATTCAATAATATTAATTACGATTATTATTTTAATTTACGGGGAAAGTAAGGTAGGGAATATAACGTAAATTACAGGAAGTAATAAAGTACATTGGAGTTTTTCTTAGTATTCTATCTTTTGACTCGGGTAAAAAAAATTCTTGATAAACGATTCATTAAATAGTTAAGAAATTTTAATAATTTTTCAATATAAATTTCCTTGGAAATAAATTCAAAATTCATTGCACAGTTATGAATCTTCCATGATTATTAAACAAAATAAAGAAAATTAATACAAGAAAAAGAAACAAGCAAGACCAAAAAAAAAAAAAAATAAAACTTCTAGATGAATAAATTAAAGGAAACAAAGTGTAATTCGAAAAGATTTTTACATTAATTTCAATGTCAATTCATACGCGAAGATTTCAAATTTCATCAAAATATATCAATTGACCAAGATTACTAATCAACATTAATAACATCATAGATAAATTTCTTCTCCGTTGATTTATTCTATCGGTTATACTGAATATCTAATTTTTTTTTTTCTTTTTTGATGTTTTTACAATAATGGGTAGTGGAATCTTCGGAGTTATCTATACATATACTGTACTTGTAAAATACATCTAAAGTAATACACATAATGCAACCACACTTGGTAGCATTGGATTAATTTGTATTGTAGAAATGATCCACTAAATTTCTTAGGGCTTTTTTTATTTATTAAAAAAAAAATAAAAATTCTAACCGATTAATCATACGGCAATTTTTTTTTTTTAATTTTTTTTGATTATCTTGCTAATTTGTGTATTATAGTTATCAATTACATAAAATTTAAATTACATCTTTGTGTGTGTGTGTGTGTGTGTGTGTGTGTGTGCAGGTTTTCCCTTTCACTAATTTGTTTTTTTTTTTTTTTTATCTAATCAAATTACATAATTAATAATCTTTCTAAACTTTGATATGGTGTTATTTTTTTTTTTTTTAAGATAAAAAAAAAAACAAATTAACTTGAAATGGATAATTAATTCCGTTATTACACTTCTTGCTGTGAAACATGTATATTTGTGTTTAAATATCACAACATGTCATGATTAATTGTAATCCCCTCTCTCTTTTTTTTTTTTTTTAATTCATTAAACCCAAAAGTCAAAAGCCAAAAGCCAAAAGCCACTAAAAAGCCAACATTACTATGATAATAAATGACAAATAAAGGGAAAAATATTGTTTTTTAAATTGTAGTATGACGTAATTCAAACATATTGGGGGGGGAAGAGATGACCCACGTGACACGACGTTATATTTTTTTTTATTATTATTATTATTATTTATTTAATTTTAATCTTGTACAACACGGCAATTGAATCAAATAAGAAAAAAAAAAAAAATAATTAAAAATAAAATTGTCCCAATTACACAAAAATTAATGTTTTTTCTTTTTTATTTGTTTGCTTTACAAATAGACAGATTTATTTAACTCCGCGTAATAATTAGTGTCACATAAACAAGTACAAATATTTATGACGCGGGGGAGGGGGAAATGTTGTGCTTTTATTTGGATTGTAAGAAAAAAAAGAAAAAAAAGTTTGAAACTTTTATGTTAATTTATTATTTCGCGGTTTTCTTTCATTTTAACCCGAAGAGAAATAAGGCAAAACGGGTTCGGATTAGCGAAATTAAATAGAAAGAAATTTTTTTTTACCCCATTTTTGAAAATATTATTTCCAATGTTTTAGTTAAAGCAATTGGAATTGAATTATTGGTATTAAATCAAATTATAAGATTTATTTATAGTAGTAGTAGTAGATGAGGAGAAGAAGAAGAAGAAGAAGAAGAAGAAGAATTTGTTGGCCAACAAGATTTCACAAGGCTTTATAAAACATTAATTTTTTTTTTTTTTTTAGTTTTTGTTGGTTTAATCATACAGTTTCGCTTTAATCTTTTTCCCCCCCCAAATACATGTAACAAATGTACTGTACAAGTTTATATTACCGCGGAGAGATAAATACAAGAGATACTTGAAGAAAGTATACATATTGGAATTAATTTTTTTTTTTTTACAATTTACAATTTACAATTTACGGTGATATCCATACAGTTGAACTATAAGGGTATACAGAAAATCTCCTTATCCTTATCCTAATCCTAATCCTTATCAATATTCAGTACAGTATGCTATGTATTTCACTAATCGTTACTATTATTATTATTGCAGTTATTATTTATTCTGCATAAATTGCCTTATCGAATATCCGGAATATTATTCAGAATTCTCTTTGCCTTACAAATTTTTCTTATTTGATCTGGAATGAAGATGACCCTAATAATAGTAATAATAATAATAATAATAATAATAATAATTTTTTTTATATATATATATCCTGACTGACATCTACTGATGGTTTTTACTGTTTTTTATATATATTGGTATGGATTTAATGCATATAACATTAAATAAAAATTCCAAATAATTCTCACGTTATTCTTATATTGAACAATACAATATGCCATTCAATATATTTCAACAATATTAATTATCTCTTTTCTTTTCTTTTCTATTTAATTTATGTTCTGGGATTTTATTGGCTTTAGTTATATATTTCCTGTACAGTATATTAAATCACCAAGGCACACATTCACACACAGACACAGACACAGACACAGACACGCACGCGTTGTTGTTGTTACCATACACAATAATTAAATGATGATGATCATTGTGCCATATTGATTTGTTACACAACTTTGAATTTTCTCCCCTCCTCCTCCTCCTCTTAAATGCACAATTTTGATCTTACACAGAGATTATCATGGGGGAATAGACAGAAAGAAAGGAATTTGTGAACATTCTGATTTCAAACTAATTTCGATATCGGAAAATTCAGATTTACAGTAAATCATTCATCACTCGCCCCCCACAATAATCTATTTGTCTATTAATCATATGGGTATTAAATATCAGAAATATTAATAAATCAATTAAATTAATTAAAATTAATAAAAGATAAATAAGCCATACTGTATGTAATCTTTTTTGTTAATTGAATAGTAGTGTCTTGTCAAATTAAAAAAAAAAAATTAAAAAACGTTAAAATGAAAATGAAAACTGTGGGAAAAGAAATTTTCCTTTTTCTTTCTAATAAGGAAAACTGTAAAAAAAAAAAAAAAAAAAAAAGGAGATATCATAAAAAAAAAAAAAAAAACTGTGTATGCGTGTGCGTGTAAACTTGCTCAAAAATCAACAAAAAGCCCAATTTCTTTTTTTTTTTTTTTTGAGTTGTTTTATTTCTTTCTTTCTCCGTGGTTGCTTCTTTCATACAAACTTTGTTTTTGTATTGTTAAAATTTTACATTTTATATTTTATATTTTAAATAAATAATTTCCATATTCACTCAGTTTAATAATTTTTTTTTTTTTTTTTTTAATGTTGCCAATTTTCTGATTGGATTATTTAAATCTTTACATTATAAATTTTTTAATTTTTTAATTTTTTAATTTTTAATTTTTTGACAACCAATTTATTCTAAATTACTTATGATTCATCAACTATGTTAGTAATTGATTCATCTCCTTCAACTCATCATCAATCATCTAATTATTTACAAGTTGATGATTTTTCAACTGATGTAATATCACTACAAAATAGTGAAATGACTATAGAAACAACCACAAATAATATTAATATTAATGATCAACATCATCAACTTCAACAGCAACAACAATTTCAAACTAATAATATCAACAATAGCAATAGCAACAACAATAGCAACAACAACAACTATTCTTTAAATAAAACCAAAAGTATTAATAAACATCAAAAGAAACAACAACAACAACAATCATCATCATCATCATCATCATCATCATCATCAGATTCACCACCTTTATTAAGAAAAAAATCATCTACTGCATCTTCAATCTTTAGAATGCATTCAAATAAAAGTACTTCTAAAGACCATCAATCTTCATTACAACCTCCAACTTCACCAACTTCAACATCTCGTCCAAATTTACGTAGTTTACTACGAATTGGTTCCTTTTCTGGAAATGCTCGTAGATCTTCTACAATTAGTCTTCTACCGGGAAATAGATATGCCGCTATTGGTGAAGAAGATATAGATGGTTCAACAAATCAAGAATCAGGAAATATTAATGAAGATGAAAATGAAAAAGAACAAGAAGAAAATGATGAATTGGCTTATTTATCAGACCTGGAGTCTGATCTTAATTATGACCCAAAAGCTGAAGAATCAACCGATGATTATAGACATGGTGGTTATCATCCTGTTTGTAATGGTGAAATTTATTATTCGGAGAAAATTCCTAATCGAGAATATATAATTTTACGTAAATTAGGTTGGGGTCATTTCTCAACTGTTTGGTTAGCAAAATCAAGATATAATACTTCATTAGAAGAACCAGAAACTTCATTAAATCCAGATACTGAAGAATATTATGTTGCTTTAAAATTTGTTAAATCCAATAAAAATTATATGGAAGCAGCTAAAGATGAAATTAAAATTATGAGTGCTTTAAGTGATCCAATTAATAATAATAATCATATTCTGAATGATGATAAGAATTTTTTTGGTGATGATAATAAATCTCATTCTGGTTATAATCATGTAATGCAACTTTTAGATGATTTTGAAATTTCTGGACCTCATGGTGTACATATTTGTATGGTATTTGAAGTACTTGGAGAAAATTTACTTAATTTAATTTACAAGTATAAAAGATTACAAAGAAGTTTAAGTTCAGAAATTAAACGTAAAGAAAGTGAAGAATGTACTGTTCAACAAGTGAAATTTAATAAATGGGATTCAAAAAATTGGAAAAAAAGTACTAAATCAATGTTAAGTTTAGGACTTCATAATAAAAAAGAATCAAGTAATGGTAGTGAACAATTACAAAATAGTCATAGTAATAATAATAACAATTGTAATATCTTGCCAACTATAGGTTCTACTAATTCTTCTACTTCATCGGGATCATCTGGAGGGGCAATTGAATTAAATTTAGAACTGACAGATCTTGAATCTAATGCAACTACTGTTGAAACTTGGGAAGATGATTTAGATAGAAAAATTAAATCATTAAATTCTGAATCTTTAGCCAAATTAATGGAAACTTCAAAAACTTATGGTGGTATTCCTTTAACACTTGTCAAACAAATTTCCAAACAATTGTTGATGGCAATTGATTATATTCATCATTGTGGAGTTATTCATACTGATTTAAAACCAGAAAATGTTTTAATTGAAATTAAAGATATTGATAAATTGATTAGTAAATTTGAAGACGAAAGAATTTCTAAATTTAGAGCTAATTCTGGTAGTAGACGATCATCATTATTTAGAAGAAATCTGAGCAAATTACAAGTTCCACCATCACGTAATCCATCTTGTCAACATATTCGTACTTTATCAAATAGTTCTCAATGTTATAAGATGCTGAGAAATTCCATTTCATCATCTGGTCCTATTAGATCTTCTAAACCAATCACTTCATTATCATCAGATTCTATTTTCAAAGAATTTGATTTTGAATCTAAACCTAGAAAATCTTCATTTAAAGCTATTAGTCCAAGAAATTTTTCATTTGGTGTTGGTGGTGGTGGTAGTATTCATTCTCAAGATCAAGATCAATCCAATCATTGTGGTGGTTTTAATAACAATAATGAAATCTCCATTAAAATTGCTGATTTCGGTAATTCTGCATGGGTTGATCATCATTTTACTGACAATATTCAAACCAGACAATATAGAAGTCCTGAAGTTATTCTTTCACTGCCTTGGAATTCTCTGGCCGATATTTGGTCAATTGGTTGTTTAATTTTTGAATTATTAACTGGTGATTATTTATTTGACCCAAGAGATGGTGGATCATTTAATAAAGATGATGATCATCTTGCTCAAATTCAAGAATTATTAGGACCATTCCCAAGAAAATTAGTTGCTGGTTATGGTAAAAATTATTTTAATAGTCATAATGAATTATTAAGAATAAGAGTATTAAAACCATGGGATTTAAAACTGGTTTTAATTGAAAAATATCATATTCAAGGTGAAGAAGCTGAATTAATTACAAGTTTCTTATTACCTATGTTGGAAATTCTGCCAGAGAATCGTGCCGATGCCAGTAGTTTGATTAATCATCCTTGGTTAAATTGTTAGAATTTTTATTTTTTTATTTTATTTTATTTTATTTTATTTTATTTTATTTTATTTTATTTTATTTTATTTTATTTTAGAAGTTTATGTGTGTGTTTTTATGTTTGATATTTGATGCTAATTAGCATTTTGTTTTATATACTTTAGTTCTTTTATTTAGTTTTTATTTTTTTGCATTGATTAGTTTATTTTGAATGAAATATCATTTTGATTCATTATGGGTATAATAATTAAGATTCTTTTAATTGGATGTAATAAATTTTTTTTTTTTTTTTTTTTTAATTGTGGCTGGACGGTTTATTAAAGTTTATAATAAAATTGTTTATACTGTATACGTAAGAGTGGTGGCGTTTATTTATACCATATGCCACATACAGTACATACGTAACCTGTTCTAATATAAATTTAAAAGGTTCAAGTAGAATCAAATCATTATACATATAGTAGTTATCACATTACATCATTTTACCTTTTTATTTCCTTCCCTCCTTTCATGTATTTAAATTAATTACACAGTAATGTAGCAATTGTTGAACATTTTACCATTTATTGCGAATATATGAATATCTGACCGGAATTATCAAATGGATTTCCGAAGTGAATAAATTTTCTTTTTTTTTTTTTTTTTTCTTGTCTTGGATTTCACCCGAATCTTACTAAAAATTATATATTACACAAAAAAAAATGTACCTTATAGTGATGATGACAAATGTGTATCAATTGATGTTATTTTTGGTTCCAGTTTGATTTCAAATTAAGAAGAAACTATTAGAGTTAAGAATAGGATATATAACAAAAACCCCACTTGATAGGTATGTGGATTTACTTAGTTTTTTCTCTTTGTTTCTTTGGGGGTTCTTGATTATAAGTTAAATTCAATGAATCGGACGATGTTGTCAGATCCGGATTCTTACTTAATCAAGAATAAATCTCGGCCGATATGTTTTTTTCCTCCGACCGAAACCACGGGCACACACAAAACGATACGATGGAACCATGTAAGAGAAGAAAAAAGAAAAAAAAAATTACGTTGATTATGCACGAATATAATAATTTTATAATTCATGGGATAGGATTGGAATTGGGATGTAACCAAAATTAATATAAATAGGGAGGCAATTTCCAACCTACCCCTTGAATTCATTTCTCTCTTAGTTTTTTTTTTTTCTTCTAATCAATTCTACATATACAATAATTAAATTAAATAATTAAACAAAAAATAATGTCATCTACTACAGTTTTCGTTTCTGGTGCTTCTGGTTATATTGCTCAAGAATTAGTTAAACAATTAATTCAAAAAAATTATAAAGTTGTTGGTACTGTTAGATCCAATGAAAAAGGTGATTCATTAAAAGAAAATTTAAAATCTACTGGTTTAAAATCTGAAAATTTCACTTATGAAATTGTTAAAGATATTGCTATTAAAGGAGCATTTGATGATGCATTAAAAGCACATCCAGAAGTTAATGTATTCTTACATACTGCTTCACCTTTCCATTTTAATGTTACTGATGTTGAAAAAGAATTATTAATTCCTGCTATTGAAGGTACTAATAATGCTTTAGAAGCAATTAAAACTTATGGATCTCAAATTAAACATGTTGTTGTTACTTCATCATATGCTGCAATTGGAGCATTTGGAGAATTAGCTGATCCAACAAAATCTAAAAATGAACAAGATTGGAATCCAATTACTTATGAACAAGCTAAATCTGATCCACTTAGTGGATATGTTGGATCTAAAAAATTTGCTGAAAAAGCAGCATGGGATTTTTTAAATAATGAAAAACCAAATTTTACATTATCTACAATTAATCCAGTTTATGTATTTGGTCCACAAGCTTTTGAAATTAAAGATAAATCTCAATTAAATACATCAGCAGAAATTATTAATTCAATTTTAAAATTAAATAAAGATTCAGAAATTAATCCAAATTTTGCTGGTTATTTTATTGATGTTAGAGATGTTGCTCATGCTCATATTTCAGCATTTGAAAATAAAGAACTTTTTGGTAAAAGATTAATTTTATCAGAAGGTGGATTTACTTCACAATCAGTATTAGATTTAATTCGTCAGGATTTCCCTAAATTAGCTGATGTTTTACCAATTGGTGATTCTTCACAAGCTAATGTTTGGAAATCTCAAGAAAGTGAAATTAAAAATGAAAAATCTAAAGAATTATTAGGTTTTAAATTTATTGACTTGAAAAAAACTGTTGATGATACTGTTTCTCAAATTGTTGTTTAAATATGGTTACTTGTGTATATATAGAGAGAGATATTTATAATATAATATAATACGATCGATAGAGTTTTTTTTTTTGTTTTCTTTTATATAAATAAGATCAGGAAATATTATATTCAGTATCAATCATGAATTTATATTAAAACTTTAAATTTGATATCTTCTTACCTTTTCCAACCTCTTTTTAAATATTAATGTTGTATTTTTAAACAGAAATAATAAAAAAGAAAAGTTTTAACTATTGGTAATGTCACGACCCGGTGTCCATTATTTTTTTTTTTTTTTTTTGATTAGGACCAGAACGACTTGTGTTGATATTTTAATGGATGAGAATGTTTTCAATCATTGATTGTTTTAAGTTGATTCTATCCGTTTATATCTAGTATCATTTTCTTTCTTCTTTTCTTTTGTTGATGACTAATTTATGTGTTTGAAAAGAGACATATTATTTCTCATTCTCTTATGACAACTTCTGTAGCTGCTAAATAAAAACTCTCCAGTCATAATATATCAACTCATAAAATGAATTCTAATAATGATCTCTTATTAGTATTATTATTTAGGTACTAACTACATAAACTGAAACACCAATGTAAGAAACGATATATAATTACAGTACGTTTAAATTAAAACACCAAATTCAACCTCCTTTCATAAATCTCAAATCATTGTGCTGATTATCTATTTAAACTATGCATCTATATACTATTTGTAAATAAAGTAAAAAAAAAAAAATCAATCTGCGCTATTTAAATTTTAATTTTTTTTTTTTCATTACCAGGACTCGGGATTTCGGGAGTTCATAAATGCCACAATTTAACTCAAGGGTTTGTACAATAACGAATAAAATTCCAATCAACTTGATTTATATATTCCAGGTTTTTATATAGTTTATAGGATTCTTTATGTTAGTAGAATGATGGCCAGACTTTGGCATAACAATTTTCATCGTTTATGAGAAAAAAAAAAAAAAAATCTGATTGTGTTATATTTCAAGTTATTTTGCAATCACCTGGTGGCGAAATCAAATCAGAATGCCGATTAACGGATAAATCAAAATCAGAATCAAAATCAAAAAAAAAAAAAAAAAATTCTTGTTTCCTTAAAGAGTCATACATATACGAAGAATATAGGGAAATAATCAAAATTCTTCGTTACCATATCCCGGCACCGAATTCGTTTAGGAATAATATAATATACTATAAATCCACTCAATTTTTCTTTTTTTTTTTTTTTTTTTATAATTCAACTTTATTCTTTGATTTTTCTAATTTTATTTATTTTTTTTGCTTTCCTTTTTCATTTCTATTTATTGTATTTCATTATATATTATGACATCATATGAATTAAACCCACTAATCTTTTATTAGGTTTCACCATTATGCCAACTTTATTTCATAGATATAATCAATTATTAAAAAGACGTCCATGGATAATGAATTCCCTTGGATGTGGAATATTTTTCACATTAGGAGATTTAGTAGCTCAATCATTATTTCCAAAAGATACTAATCAATCAATAGATTATAAAAGAATTATAAGAGCAGGTATTTATGGATCTTGTTTTTTTGCTCCAATTAGTGTTTTATGGCATGGTAAAACATTACCAAAAATTAAATTTCCATTTATTAATATATTTAAAAGAACAAAAATGGAAGAAATTCCAGAAATGAAACAAAAACTTCATTTATATGATAGTGTTTTTAGAATGAGTATTGATCAATTAATTTTTCCTGGATTTGTATGGATTCCTTTATATAATACCGTTATGGTTGTTTTATCAGGTAGAGATGATCCAATTCAAATAATTAAAGATAAATTATATAATAATTGGTGGAAAGTTTTAAGTGCAAATTGGACAGTTTGGCCAAGTTTTCAATTTTTTAATTTATATTTCATTCCTATTCATTTAAGAATTGTTACTCTGAATATTTATGCCACTGGTTGGAATACATTTTTAAGTTTTGTTCATAATACAAAAGGTCATGGTCATGGAAGTGGACATACATTAGAAGAAATTGTTGATATTGATGATGAAGATCAAGAATTTTATATGTTTTATGATTAACAACAAAAATTAATTTTTGCAATATCCCAGCATACTGTTATTATTCTAGTTCTAGTAAATATTTTACCATGTAATATATAATGATGTTTTATTAATGATTCAAGAATTTTAATTTTCTTACTATGAGTGAAGATGCTACCAAAAAAAAAAAAAAAAAAAAATAGGAATCATCGAAAAAGCGACTCAGAATCATCATTATTATTATTATCAACAAAAAACCGCGAAAAACAAAAATGTATTTTTTCTTCTAAAAAAAAATTTCACAGCCATTATTGTATCTTCTTCTTTCCTCCCCAACCCAACCCAAATCAATTCTTTATTCTTCTTCTTATTATTCATGAGATACTTATTTACTGCGTATAATTCATTATTGAAGAAATATCCATTAACCACCAATTGTATTTCAACAGGTATATTAATGGGACTGGGTGATATTCTTGCCCAATATTTATTTCCAATTAATCAACAATCATCAATCATTAATTTTGATTATAAAAGAACATTAAGAGCTACTATTTTTGGATCTTGTATATTTGGTCCTGTTGGTCATATATGGTATAAATTTTTAGGTACAAAAATTCATTGGAAATGTTGGAATAGAAAAAATAATATTGATTTATTTAATTTTAAATTAAAATCAACTTTATTTAGAGTAATTATTGATCAAATTATATTTGTTCCTTTTATTTGTTATCCTTTATATTATAGTTCAATGACTTTACTTGAATTTAAAAAACCAATTTTAAAAAATTTAAAAATTAAATTTAAAGAAAAATGGTGGATTACTGTTAAGACAAATTGGATGATTTGGCCTTTTGTTCAATTTGGAAATTTTTATTTATTACCTCCTCATTTAAGGTTATTAATGATTAATTTTGTTAGTATTGGATGGAATACTTTTTTAAGTTATATTTTAAATAAATCAAAATAAAGTTGGCAACGTATAATATATTAAAAGAAAAATTAAAAGTAAAAAGAAAAAGTAAAATAAAAAAGAAAGTATAGGTATGTGAATGGGTATGTGAATGTGAATGGGTATGTGAATGTGAATGGGTATGTGAATGTGAATGGGTATGTGAATGGGTATGTGAATGTGAATGGGTATGTGAATGGGTATGACAAGTAAAATAATCTTCTTAGCTTCCTTTCTTCCTAATCTATTTAGAAGGTTGTAAAAATTGTACACAGAAATTCATTTCATCTTCAGTTAATGAAGAAATATAAAGACATTTTGATAATAATTCCAGTTGAACTTCAAATTTATAATTTTTGGCCCATTCAATACATTGTGATAATGATTTAACAATTGCAACTGATGTTCTAAATTTCCCAAAATTAATTAATCGATCATTAATCTTACCAACTCTTTCATTATTATAAACCAAATCATTAATATATAACCCAACAAATGGAATACATCCTTTTGAAGGTTGAATATTATTAGTAGCTTTTCTAAGTTGATAAAAATTATGTAATGGTGAACATAATTTCTTTAACAGTTCATCAACTTCATCATCAACAAATTTTTCAATTTTCAGAGAACTCAAGGCAACAACAATTTGCATGGTTGTAGCAAAATTTTGTAATTGAACACAATGATGAGCAATATGTATAAATCTTTTAATTACTTCATCACGTTCATCTTGAGATAATAAAACTTCGGAAATAATCCAATTAACCATAAGATTAAATCTATCAATAACTAAATTTACACCTGAGAAATCACGAAGTATTACTTGTAACCAACTTGTAACCCCAGTAACTAAATGATTCCATTTCAATTCAATCAATTCCTTCCAATCTAAAGATAATGAAAGATCAGCCTCAATAAGAGTCATATGTTTAGCAATTTCTTCAGAATCAAAAGACATAACAAATGAAATATGCGAGTTATTCAGCATGATATCATCCACTGATAATGATGATGAAAAATTATCCAACAAAACACTTGGACAATCAAGCTGACGTGATTGAGATTGAGATTGGGAATTATCCATATTTGTGGTTAAGTTTGTATGATCATTACTATTTTTTTGAATTGGTGTCAACGGACGACCACTTGTTTCAATATCATCTTCAACTTCATCCTCGTCGTCATCTTCAAAACTAATAACATCTTCTGTTTTGGCATTATTGATCTCATTCAATATATCCTCGGTATCATCCATTTTCTCATGATCATCGTCAATTTTCTTCTGTAATGTCAACTTGGATGAGGATTTACCTTCAAGTTTGTGCAATGCAAATTCAATTGGATCTTCAGTTGATTGAATAGTTTCATCAGGAATTGCTGCCAATTCTTTCAATGCAAAACTACTAATTCCAGGTATAGCAACAGAATTATTACTTGAACCAGTATATGCAGTAGAATGTATTGATTCCTTGTTCGTAGTTCTCATGGAACTTTTGAATGCAGATGAAAAAATTGAACTGTCAGCAACATCAGCAGAAGATTGTTTGGAAAGACGAGCCAATTCATGAAATGGCAATTCAGTTAAAGCACACAATACACTATATCTGATGCTTTTTGAACTACTACGTGAAATAGGATTTATTTGTGTATCAACTGCACCGGCAGCAATTCGAAGATCATTAAAACCAGTTTTCTTCTTTAAACCATTATAGTCGGAATTTTCACATTTAACCGAGTTTGCTTCATTGAATATTGAAAATGCAGAATCATAACTCAAATATGATTTTATTGAATCTCTTCGGAAAATAGAACCATTGGAATTTTTAGACCATACAGAAAGTCTCTTATTATAGGTAATACTGGCATTGGTATTCTCACAGAAACTAATTCTTTTGGGTTTTTCCTGTACTGGACTCATGGCAATACCAAGATCAGCAACTTCAGCATCATATTGAGTGATATTACTCGGTGTTGAAATAGATGAATTTCCCACTGAGTTATTAGTATGTTGAAAACTGAATCCTGGTTCTGAGTATTGCGACGTTCTCTTTTTTTGTGGCTCTTCATTCAGAAAATTAAAGTCATTAAATTCATCTTCTCTTGGAGTTTTATCTCCAATATTGATATTATCTTCATCATTCCAGTTTATACTGGCAGGACTTTGAAATGATGATGATTCATTGGATATATCATCTTCTTCAAGAATATTACTAGTGGATATATTTCTTGGAACCTTGACATTGTAAACATTATCACTATCATTGATTAAGTTGTCAATTTTGACAATATTCAAATCCGATAAGTCATTTATATCCATTTCATCATCTTCGTCTTTCTCTGGTGAAACATCAATTGGTTGTAAATCTACTTCACTTTTAACGTCATTGACAATAGAACCTTGATCATCTGCGTTGAAACTGACGTCATTTTCAAGGTCAACCTCATCGGTACTGGTTTGAACACTGTTGGAGCTACTTTCCCTCTCATCATCATCATTATCTTGATCATCCTGATCAGAAAAGTGTGAGGGCAGTTCAATTATTGCACTACTGGTTTCACTACTAATGCAATTTCTTATCAAAAACTCTAATTCATCTATAATTCTTGCACTCAACACATCAACCCTCTTACCAATATCTTTCTTTTCATCCATGACATTAATGGCATTTGTGATCAATCGATTGAGATCTTCTGCTGAAGGTTTTGTGGTTATCACATTGTCTATTGTAGAAGTAGTAGTGGTTGACATACGAGAATCAGAATCTTTATGAATGACAAGAGTCTTTTTCCAAGTATCCATCAATTTTCTTATCGAACCACGTCTATTTACTTCATCGCCTTCAGAAAATACTGAAGAATTTGATGGAAGTTGTGGTGGTGCAAAAGCTTTAGGCGATATCAATGAATTAGTGTCTGCTGCCGCAACATAATCCCTGATCTTAACTGGTGATGACGGTACAATACTGGTGACTTTAGATGAAGGTAATTTAACATGGCCATTTGTTGCAAACCCTGCTTCATTAAAATAATGATTATTTGTAGATATGGTCTGTAGTGGTGGAATGTTCTCCAGATTTTCCTTGTCCTCTACTTGAATTGTTTTAGTTTTCTTTAAATCTAATGATGAATCTTTGATATTCATATGATTATGTCTTAAAGTTTGCTTTGATATATTTATTCTCTCCATTGGTGGAACCGCGGGTCTTTTTGGGGAAATATTTGTGGCCATAGAAAGTGGTGAAGTTTTTGATAGACTAAATGAACTTGAAAATCTTGGAGACTTGACTACTTTCTTACGTTGTTGCATTTGATTAATTTTATTGTTGATGGAAATCCTTGAGGAATCATGTTGTAGGAACAAATTATTAATGGATAATTGTGTACGGTCGGCTTGGTCATCATCAAACATCAACGTTTTGTGGTGTGTTTTAGAATCATATAATGAAAGCATTGCCGATCTACGGAATGATGGGTTTGTGTGAATTGAGATTTCCGTATTAGATTTGGATAATTTCTTATTATTATTTAATGAAGTTGCCAATGGTATGACATAATTATAGGCCTTGTCGTTATTCATAATGGCATCAAAATCCAAGTCTAATAACCAAAATTCATTGATAATTTTTAACCAATGTATCTTTAAATCTCCAAGAATTTTTGATGTGAAAATCGAGTTATTGATATCTGTTTCTGTTTGATCAATACCATGCTTTACTACCAAATTTGAATCTAGTGTTATACTATTCATTGTTGTGGCAAACAAGTCACATAATTGGTAATTATTGTTGAAATCATCAAAGAAATAATTAAGAATCCAATGTCGCAACACCACAAAAGTTCTTAATAATACTAATTTCCCTATTTTGATATTGTCTTCCATTGGTGAATTAAGATATTGGAGAGCCCATATTAACCTTGTCATCAACAAATCCATAACTTCATGACTATCTGAAAACATTCTGTAAGTTAAAAAGAAATCACAAATTAAATCATAATCAATTATCTCAGGAGATGTCATATGTACTATCAATGCTTTGATTGTGGCTTGGTTAATTAATTCTGGATTGGTGGCATCATATTTGACTAAATCGTCTCTACTTTTAGTTGGTAGACAAGGAAATAATTCTTCATCATCAAATATAGATTCATTATGTCTATTGTAAAGAAAATCCGGATGTACACTTGCTGCATGAATAGCTATTTCTTGTTGTTGTTGGAAATTGTGATTTGATGTTGATCGTGAAAGTATATCGGTTGACAAATTCACAAATGAATTATCTTCAGTGGTTTGATGTAGTTGTTCTTCATCCTCTTCTTGGTTGTCTTGTTGTTGTAAAAGATTAGTATTATTACTATTATTGTCCAACATGGTTTCGTCTGTATGAGATGAATTATTGCCAGCTTCACCAGTGAGATTGGCATCCTGATGATTTACGTTGGACATTATTGGTGAAAGTGATGGTCGTGATTGTGGTGGCAATCGTGTTGGGTGGGGGCAATCGTATTGGGTGGTTTGAGATTAACAACAATGAGTGTAAAGAACTGAAATTATTACAAAAAAAAATTAAAAAAAAGTAACGAATGTAAAATAATGAAGTAAAGTTATGAAGGTAATACCCAATGAATATTGAAACAACGACAGTAGTAGAAACAACAAATAAAACAAATTATTAAAAAAAATGAACTTCAATTAAAAAAAGATGATTGATACAAAAAAAAATTTTGAATTTGAATTTGAATTTGAATTTGAAAACTAAAAAAGAAAAAAAAATCTGAAGACAAAACAAACTCACAACAAATAAACAAATAAATTTACAGTGTACAGTAGATACACAATGCATGTGTGTATTAAAGAAAAATTTTCTTATTTTTTATTTACTGTGTATTCTCTCTGACACACACACCCATACACCCACAAATAAAATCTTTCGCATTATTTGTTTTCACCTAGCAACGGGGACAAAAGTATTTACAGTTGCAACGCTTAGGCGAGAACATAAAAAAACAAAAAAAAGATTTTAGACGATCATGGCAACATTTTGATGAGACTGATGGTTTAAAACAATTACAGGATATGAAACTTAAGATTCGTATTCTTGTACACTATAACTTAATGTTCTTCTCATGTTAAAACCGCTTGTCTTTTATTTGATTGAATTGTACATTGGTCAATAATCAGAAAACTTGGTTGCCCATGTTGTGATATACACTTTGGCAACAAACCTTTGTTTACATCGAGGATATGAAGATCACACAAATTTAAAGAAATGTAAACAAACGCGAAATTTATACAATTTTGTGTGTGTGCGTGTTTGTTTGCCAAAATGAAAAAAAAACTAATTTCTGCATTCGGTTTGTGTTATTATTGTATTATTTCAAATGGTACACCATTTTCAACAACTGAAATGATTTGAATAACTTTTTAGTATTGATGAAGAAGAAGAAGGTGGCTTTATTAAGGTTTAAAAGATTAGAAGTAATGGTTCAACTATAACCTGCTCACCTCCCACGAATGTACTAAAATATTGAACTCATTGATTAGTATTGTTATTTGGTCCAATGATTATTAAACTCAAAGACGCGCATATAACAGAGAACAAAAAAACTAAAAAAAAAAATGAAAATTACAGTGTACAGTATGCCAATAAAAGTTTCATCTGTATGTAACATTCCCGTTGTATTTTTTTCTCTGGTTGTTGTTGATGATGGGGGGGGGGGCGGAAAATAAAAATACTAAAACTAAAAGCTACTGTAAAGTTAAAGCGCTTAATTTAAACTACCATTTAGACCATTAGCTTTAGTCAATTACAATTATTACGAAAATGTTACCAAATTGACCAAGAATTTCTTCAATACATTGCATTGCACCACACCACACTACACCACACCACACGCCATCGGGGGTTGGGGGTGGTACAAGCCATGGTTTGTAAATAAAACCAAAATAATCTCATTAGCCATTAATTCCCTCCCCTTCCCCCTCAAGGCACATGAACGATTTCTCTTAATGTACAGTGAATTATGTAATAATATCATTTTTTTCTTCGTATTGTTGGTCATTACGTATAATACGGACTCACAATTGTTCGTTGGTACAGTAAATCATCATTTATTCGTATATAGTACAATACTAAGTAAGGTAATATTGAATTCTAACTACGTCTGTGATTCGTTTAATTCAAGACACGACAAGAACAAACTATTGCAAATCAATGCTACCAAAGCTTTACACTCATAAAGAAAAAAAAAATATAAAAAAATTCTGAATTGTACATTACTACAATATTACATGTGTATATTATCCCATTCCATTATTATTTGGTATTATTATTTTGTAAATTTTGTTGAATCATACTTTTCAATGATGCAAAATTTGAATTTCTATTCTGTAATGCTGTTTTAAACATCACCCTTTCTTGTTTTAAAATTTGTTTAATTCCACTTGCTTTAGTTGGATTTGGTTTATTTTCACGTTTTACTTTATTTATAAATAATTTAGTATCATTTTTCTTTTTTGTATTATCTATTTCATCATCATCTTCTTCATCATCGGGTAAATTCAGTAATAAATCATCTAATTTAGGTTTTAATTGTTCTTTAGCTTTTCTTTTTCTTCTACGTAATGATGATTTACTTAATTTTGATTCTCCTAAAATTAATTTATTAACAAATTTATCACTTTTAATTTGTTGTTTTTCTTTTTTAGTATTTTTGGCTAATTTTAAAAATGGATTTTCATGATAATTTGGATCTGATTCTATTTTTGAAGTATTTTCATTTTCAAATATTTCTTGTTTAAATTCATTGATTTTATTTAATTGGGATTTCTTAGATGCTTTATCTCTTAACGAACTCTTCTTCTTAATTCCTGCCTATTAATAAAAAAAAAAAAAAAGAAATAAAAATGTTAGTAACATAAATGATCTAATACTATCTATCTTGTTTAAGTAATAACATACCATTATTATAGTATATGTTTATGTTTATGTTTATATCTATGCTAGTGATAAATGCTATGTTCCAGATTGATTTGATATCCTGCGATGATTTGATATCCTGCGATGATTTGAAATTTTTTTTTTTTTCTCTTTTTTGTTTTTTATTTTTTTTGTCTTGGTTGATTTCCGAAGATTAGTGGAGATTGTCTAATAATACACAAAGAGTGTTACTCTCAATCGTAAATCTTTTGCAACCAACAAGAGTTTGAACCTATAAAGTATATTTGATTTATATCTATCATCTTCTGGAAAATCTTTAAACATAATTAATCATTAATTTAGTAAAGACTATAGATTAAAAATTATATAAATTAGTAAATATCATTTGATTATGGGCTTTGGCTTTGATTCTAACTTTCTTCAAATATTTTTACCAAAATCTAATGAAAAGTAGCAATGTAATTAAAATATATTCAAAAACATTTAATTCAATATCAATAATACTGGTTTCATTCTTGGTTTTGGATGGATTTGTTTTACTTCCTGTAAAATTGGTTTGTGTCGTTAAATTCCCAACACCCTGTGTGTGTGTACTATTATTATTTCCCAGACCAATATACAGGCTAACAAAATTTTGTTGGTTGTTCATATGCGAGAACCTAAACAAAGGATCAGGTAACATTTCAAACATATTTAATCGTCTCATATCCCAATCTAAAGTACTTTCTGTTTTCCAACACCAAAATATCCATCCACTTCCTTTTTCCTCATATGTATAAAATTGCTCTTTTAAAAATCGCATTACATCTTCTTTAAACAAATTATAATCAGGATCATTATGTCCAATACAGGATTCATTATAACTACTTTCAAATGTTCCTTCCCATCGAGTACCTCTTCCAACTCCATTGATATATTTGGTACAATCAGTTAATGCTCCAGAAAATTCACCAACAATGCTTCTGTGACCTGATTTTTCAATACTTTCCCCTTGTTTCCGAATAGATTCCAAATGTTCATCAACATTTAACCGTAATTGCCATTCTGAAAATATTTCATATAAATGATGATCAAGAACAAATTCTCCTGGAAAATTTTTCCATGCTTCTATATTTAAAAATGCATCATGAAATACCAACTTTGCCAGGATGTTCTTTTCTATTGCTAGATCTAGACAATAAATATAAAAGTCTATCAATTTTTGCTTATCCAATCTTAATCCAAATGGTTCATTCACCAATTGAATAGAATGTACTGTTGGCTGATTCCCATATTTGTCAAGCACATAATTAACTACTTTATATGTCAAATCCATATTTTCTGGAATCTCCAACCATGTTGGTGTTGCAGTAGAAAGACCAGAATTATCAAATCCATTCTGAGATCCTGGCATACCATGTATACCAACCTGAACTTTTAAATTATGACTATCTGCCCAGTCTATTGCCTTATCTAAATATTGTTCTTGGCCTTGTACATAAGGATCATCTTCTAATAAATCAAATGCCCAATACCCAATTGGAATTCTAACAAGATTTAACCCAAGATCAGCAATCTCATCAAAATCTTCCTCAGTATAGAAATCATCCCAATGTGATTGTAAATATTCCTGTGCAAGTTCCTTACCCAAAGATGCAGTTAAAGTATATTCATCTATTGGCATAGGTCTAACATAAACATTCTGTACATTTTCATATAATGTTGGCGTTATCCATGGTTCAGTAACCAACCAACCACCTAAACTCACTCCATATATTTTTTGTAAATTATCACTATATGCTGATGTCATTGATTGATACAGATGATTATTATAGTCTTGAAAAATACGTATGTTTGTTAAAAATTCATCTTTATCATTTACTCGTCCTTCAATTATTTGAGGTAGGAATAAGATCACAAAGTGTACAAGATTCATGATTGATTTGATCGGTTATTGTGGGAAATGAGTTGATATTTTCTAGAAAACAATGATAATATTGGCTGAAGGTATAGGATACTCAAATAACAACTTCTTTTTTAATTAATTAAGAATACCAATACACCTTAATCTATTCATTGGTTAGTCAACCTATTTTGTTGTCTTTCTCTTTTTTTTTTTTTTTTTTCTTCTTTCTGTTTTTGCAACAAAGTTTTTATTTGCGTTATTTATTTTTTTTCCCCTTTCTTTCTCTTTTTGTATGCGACCCACGTGACATTAGTAAAGACAAAAATCTAGGAAGGTAATTTTTTAGATTTTCAGACATTCTTCAACTTTTTTTTTTTTTTTTTTTTTTTTGCTCGTTATTGAAAAATCACAACAAAAAAAACCATTATCTGCTCATCTCCTTTAAACCTATCGTACTTCACAGTTAATATCTAATCACTATAATCAACTGATATACATTTCAGTCATTTCAAGCTTGTGTTCATAATTTTCGGTTTCTTTTATAAATATCTAATTTTTAGAAATTTTTCTTTGTTTTTGAATGATTTATTGAGTTATCTATTCTCCCCAGCCACCAAATAGGATTCAAGAAAAAAACAAAAAAAAAAAAAAAAGTAAACAACATAAACAACAAAAGCAAAGCAAATTTCCGAAAGCTCATATAGACAAAATTAGTGACATTACATTTCCACAAATATGAGTAGCACGGATGATCCTATTGATAAATCATTTAGGGAAACTCATGAAACATCACATTTGCTACAATCACCTCATGACATGGATTTATCTTTGACTTCGGAAATCAAAATCGAGGTACCAAATGTCGTTCCCACAATAAATCATGAAGATGAAATCAATCAATTATTCGATAATGCAACCCAATCTTTGACTGAAAAGTCACAACCAGAAATAAAACACGAACCAACAATAACAGAACAACTTCATGAAGATGATCCTAAAGCAATACCGTTGATTTCTGAAATTGATGATTCCAAAACTGCAAGCACATCAATATCACCAAATCTTTTTCCATCCGATGGAAATCAAACACCTGGAAATCAAAAGGAACTAAGGCGTAAATCAACTTTTGTGCCCGTAACTTCAGACACTAAACTTTTGGATCCCCTTGAAGAAGATAATTCAAAAATTTCTGCTTATGCTAGATTGGATTTTGATAATTTTACATTTTTCGTACAAACTTTACAAGTTGTTTTAGGAAGAAAATCCAATGATGAATCATTACAACAAAATGTGGATGTTCATTTATCTTCCAAAAAGGCAATCTCTAGAAGACATGCAAAGATTTTTTATAATTTTGGATCCAAAAGATTTGAAATAACCATTTTAGGAAGAAATGGTGCATTTGTTGATAATATATTTGTTGGCAAAGGATTGACTGTACCATTGAAGGATGGAACAAAAATTCAAATTGGTGATATACCATTTCAATTTGTACTTCCATCATCCAATGAATCAGACAAGGAAAGTGAATCTCAATCTTCATCAAAACAATTCAATCCTGCCGATGCAATTAATTTGAAATCAAATCTTTATTCTGCAACCCCAACTCCTAAATCATCACCAAAGAAGAAAAAATCAGTAGATGAATCCAAAACTAAATCAAAAGTCAAGTCTGAACCACCACTAGCGACGGCCAAATCATCCTCATCAAAACCTTCCATATCATCTCCAAATGAATCAAAAGATACATCTCCAAAATCATCAAATGCAAAAATAATTACCAAAACAACTACCGATTCCCCAATTACCACAACTGGAACTACACCAACGACAACTACAACTCCATTATCAACCACTCCTGCAATTGCTGCTGCACGTAAGAACTCAATCCAAAGAAGAAATTCTCTACTAAAAATCAGACGATTATCCAATGCAAGAAGAAAATCATTAGCTGCTAATGATGAAATCAATGAATTATTGAAAGATTTGGGTGTAACATCTATTGATGCCATTAATGAAGAAAATTCTGATTTATTAGATGCTCAAATTCAAAGTTTATTAGATGAAGATAGCGATAATTTGGGTGGATTGGAAGATAGTTTAATGAAACTAGCAGAGTTTAATGAATCTGCTATTGATGATGGCGATGACGATCAAGATGATGAGGATCATAACAATACCACAGCTAATTCCCATAACAATACCACAGCTAATGATACCCATGAGTTTGATCGTCTTGTTAAAGGAATTGAACATGATGCACTTGATGATGAAATTAAGGATATTGATGCAAGTTTGTCATTATTGAACCAAGAAATTGCTCAATTGGAACCATTAATTGATGATCATAACCAAGGATTAATGAGAGAAAAAGAAGAAAAGAAAAAACAATTGGAAGAACAGAAAAGAAAGAAACAATTGCAACAATTACAAAGGAAAAATTCATTGGCAAAATTACCTTTACGATCTGCTCCACTCATGGGGAAACCTGCATCAATTCAACCACCAGCATCGTCATCCATTTATAGTCGCATTAATGGCTTGGACAAGATTGGCAAGATTATCCCACCGAGACAACCACCTCCAAAATTGGTTGCTCCTGTATTATTAATTACTTCTGAACCATCAGCTATTCGTTCACGTCCACCACTTCGAGCAATCACCGTTAGTGACGCGTCATATCTTGCCACATTTTCTTATCCAAAGACAATTGAAGAACCTTCCAAGTATCCCAAACCCAAACTTAAAAAGGAACCACATAAGAAATCATCTAAGAAAGTTTATTCTACAGATGAAATTCCTCCACAACATCGGTCAAAGCCAAGTATCAATTTTCAAACCATGATTACCAATGTTTTAAAAACCGAAGCTGCAAGAAATGGGTTAACTATTAGTGAAATAACTGAAGCAATCAGAGAGGTTTATCCATATTATAAGTATTGTCCTGATGGATGGCAATTTTCTGTTAACCATTGTATCAAGTACACCAAGATTTATAAAAGATTACTGAAGAGAGGAAATGAATGGTTATATGCTATGGATGAGTTGTATATTAATGAACGTGAAAATATCAGAATTAAACAACGAGAATTGGCACAAGCAAGAGCTAAAGCAGAAGCCTTGAGACAAGAGGAAATTAGACAACGACAAAGGTTAGAGGCCCAGAAATCGTTGCCTCATAATATTGTGGGAAGAAATTTTGCTCTGCCATATCCAAATACTAGGGTTCCATCCAATCAGTATGGTCAATATGTTGCTGGTACTGCCGTTGGTGGTGCTAATCAGATATATGGAACAAATACTGTTGTTGCAAATTCAGGAGAAAATCAAAAGACAATCAAAGCTCAATTGGCAGCTGTACGAGGTAATAATGCTACTACATCATCTGGATCATCATCAAAACAATCACAACCAGGATTACCATCAATGGATGATCCAAGAACTCAGAAATCATTGGTTTATTTACGAAAAGAATTATTCACTTTGTATAAAGCCAGGAAGTTGACGTATGATTTACCTACGGCTACATCACTTATTACAAAAGCAGTGGCAACTACTATTGCACAAGTTAATAGTATTGGGGCAAAAAGAGGAGCTGGAGAAAATGCATTGGGTTATTTGGTTGAACAAGCTCCTCAACAGGTGAGTAAAATTTTAGGAATTGCTTTGAATAATGCTATTAAAGAACATGAAGGTCATGGTTCTGGATCTCCAACTCGTCCTGCAACTCCAGCAGTGAAATCAGCAAGTTTATCTAGTCAAGTAACAACACCTGTACCTGCATCAACATCAAAAGTAAAATTAACATCAACACCAGGACCAACACCAACAGTCGCACCAGTAACAGCAACAGCAACAACATCAACAGCAACACCAGCGTCAGCCCCTTCATCCACAACAGTCAAAACAACAAAATCAGAACCACCAATTATTACACCTGCTGTTAGACCAACAGTTGCACCAGTATCATCTCCAGCAGTGGTACCTACTTCAACCCCTGTTGAAGTCAAAACCGAGTCAAAATCACAATCATCGCCATCACAATCGCCACAAGTAGCAACAACCACTACCACTGTTGTTGCAAAAGTACCATCTACATCAGCTGTTGCTACAACTCCAAAAGTAACACCTTCTGTTAGTACTACTCAATCAATAACAAAAGAGACAGTTAAATCACCAGTCATCACAGCAACTCCATCTCCAGCAGTTTCTTCTCCAAAACCAACACCTCCAAAGAACTTATTAAAACCACCACTGTTTGGTAAACCACCAGGTTTGAAACCTGGTGCATCATTAGGACGTCCACAAGCATTTGGAAAGCCGCCAAGTGCAGCTGGAGCGTTATCACGAGCAACACCTACATTTTTGTCAAATAAACCAAGTTTTCAAAGTACCAAAAGAGAATTGGAATCAGATGATTCTGAGAAAGCTGCTAAGATTCAGAAGACAGAATAAGTATAACAATAAGAATCAAAAAAAAAAAAATCAAAAAAAAACTATATAATGTTGGTCAATAGAATATGTATTATTATTAGGAATTGTATAAGTTAGAACTCTTATCATTTTTATTTTTGCATCAATGTAGTTTATTGGTATATAGTAGAGGGATATTATTTTAGTGGTTCGCACGACTTTTGTACGCAACTAGAAAGAAAAAAAAAATGAGTGGCAACAACGAAACTATGAGAAATATCTCTCACCGCGAAAGAAAGTAAGAATCAAACTTTGGAAGTATCAACAATATTAAAGGTCAATTAACTATCAATCAAGAAACTATAGATATACATATATTACAAGATGAATAGCATTGCTCAAAGATATACACATGCCAATAACAATGATATTCTTAAAGAATTGAATTCAGTTAATCAATCACGTACACCAATCACATCATCAACATCATCAACAGGATTAGAATTAGCCCCATCAATTGCAGTACCACCAATTTCTCAACCAACTGAATTTTTACGTGCTCATACTGATGATTCAGCTAATCCAGATTGTAAGATTAAAATTGCACATGGTACTACAACATTAGCATTTAGATTTCAAGGAGGTATTATTGTTGCGGTTGATTCACGAGCTACAGCAGGAAATTGGATTGCATCACAAACAGTTAATAAAGTTATTCGAATTAATCCATTTTTATTAGGTACTATGGCTGGTGGTGCTGCTGATTGTCAATATTGGGAAACTTGGTTAGGTACACAATGTAGATTACATGAATTAAGAGAAAAAGAAAGAATTTCTGTTGCTGCTGCATCAAAAATTTTAAGTAATTTAGTTTATCAATATAAAGGAATGGGATTAAGTATGGGTACTATGGTTTGTGGTCATACTGCTAAAGAAGGTCCTACTATTTATTATGTTGATAGTGATGGTACTAGATTAAAAGGTGATGTATTTTGTGTTGGATCAGGTCAAACATTTGCTTATGGGGTATTGGATACTGAATATAAATGGGATTTAACTGTTGAAGATGCATTGTATTTGGGTAAAAGAAGTATATTGGCTGCTACTCATAGAGATGCTTATTCTGGTGGTTCTATTAATTTGTATCATGTTACTGAACAAGGTTGGACTTATCATGGTAATTACAATGTTGGTGATCTTTTCTGGGAAATTAAAGAAAAAGAACAATCATTTGTCAATGTTGATGGTTGATCATACATATTCACATATATATATATATATATATGTATACAAATTTCTATTGGTATAGTCTTAAAATATAAAAGAATGATAAAGATAAGAAATATTTGTGTCTCATTAAATTTTATTTTCGTTTGTTTTTGTGACAAATACTTAGGGCTACAAAAAACCCTAATCAAATACACGTGATCAATCATTACTCCTGCATTTTAAAGTCGTGTACAACTAGAATTTGTATAGTAGTGTGCACAAAATTTTTTTTCTTTGGTACTGAGATTGTATGGGATAGTGCGTAGTATGCTCACTCACACGAATTACACACTTGCACGCACACTCTCACACACACACAGAGTGTGACAATTTTGATAGTATAGAGAAAAATTCTTTTTTGGAAAGTTTCAATAATTTCATTTTAAGACCCCCCCATATACAGTAACTGCCAAAGATGGTATGTTTGAAATACAACGAAAACAAGGATAATTTAGAGAATAGAACAAGATGGGAGATATACATGTCATGAAGTTTATTGGAATATTTGAAAGATTTGAATAACAATCAATGAAATGAAATGAGATGGAAATGGAAATCAATAAATAAATATCGAGATGAAGTAAAAATTTTTTTTTTACTATTCAGAAAATTTCAAAGAAATTCAATGAACAATGTATTAAACAAAATTGTTTTATTAATATCATGATTCTAAATTTATCCAGGAAATTTCTATGAATTAAACAACAAATTACTAACTTTATATATTAGTCTGACAAAACCCAAAATGTTATGCGTGAATTGCGTATTGAAAAATTAGTTTTAAACATTTGTGTTGGTGAATCCGGTGATAGATTAACCAGAGCCTCCAAAGTTTTAGAACAATTGTCTGGTCAAACCCCAGTTCAATCTAAAGCTAGATACACTGTCAGAACTTTCGGTATTAGAAGAAATGAAAAAATTGCTGTTCATGTTACCGTTAGAGGTCCAAAAGCTGAAGAAATCTTGGAAAGAGGTTTGAAAGTTAAGGAATATCAATTGAAAACCAGAAACTTTTCTGCTACTGGTAACTTTGGTTTCGGTATTGATGAACATATTGATTTGGGTATCAAATATGACCCAGCTATCGGTATTTACGGTATGGATTTCTACGTTGTTATGGGTAGAGCTGGTGCCAGAATCACCAGAAGAAAGAGAGCTAGAGCCACTATTGGTAATGCCCACAAAACCAACAAAGAAGATACCATCCAATGGTTCAAGACTAGATACGATGCTGAAGTTTTGGATAAATAAATTTAATGTATTAAGTTTGTGTATATTAAAATAATAAAAATTCATTAATCAATTTCAATTTCAATCAAATCAAATTAGTTGTGAAGTGTAAGATGTATAATAATAATAATAATAATAATAATTAAAACATGTGTAAAACGATTTTTAAAAATGAAAAAAATGGTTAATTCACGTGAGTATAAGCATGTGATCAGTTATCATGTGATTATTTTTTGATTTTTTTTTTTTTTTTTTTTTTTTTTGTGTTGCGGAGATGTGAAGTTTAAATTTTTTTTTAATAAAAGTTTTTTTAGTAGATAGAAAAGAAATGTAAGCCATGTCTCAAAAAAGAAGAAAGAACGGAGATTACGGCAATAGGAATTTTAGGTATTCACGGAGTACGGTCATTGCTTTATTTAAAATGGGTATTGTTCTGTAACAGTTTATATACACATCTGTTTCTGTATACTAGATACAGTATACAATGATTGTGCCATCTGAATAAATGTGTCTGTTGATGTATGAAATTTTTTTAAAGCAATTGAAAAAAAAAAAAAAATCTTGCGGCATTTCAAAAAACATTTACACCTGTAGATCTTATTAAACTAATGAAACTGTATCAAAGTTGAACTAAAAAGGAATAAAGATCCAATTAGGGTTTAAAATTGAAATACACGAATAGCGGTACCGGAGAAACATATTGAACAATAGGCTTCCATGTTTTTGTTTTTTTTCCTCCCCTAACCCCCCCACTATAAAATGTATAGTACAATAATAAGAGGAATAAACCAAAGAGATGAAAGAAAATATTGTTAAAGGAGAAAGAAGTCGTGCACATGTTACACATAGAATTAAAAATTAAAAAAATTAATTGTTTTTTTCTTTTTGGAGCCACATGATAAGAAGGATTCTCAATTTTGCAATACATTAAATGCCGATTAATTAAATTTGTTTATACAATAATATTATAGTAATGCCCTGTCATCATCATCATTTTTCATTTTCATTTTGCCTATTACAATTTACCACCAAGGCTTATTTGCCATTAAGGTTTTTGTAGAAATAAGGCAAAATTGATAATACAAAAAAAGAAAAAGAAAAAAAGAAATGGAATATTGTACACGTTCCATTGACGTATTGTAGAATATGCTGACACCTAATGGTATGGCATGGCAATGGCAATGGAATGGCATCACGGCAAATAATTCCTTTAAATTGCGCATCCAATTCTACAACAGGCACTAGATGAAATGTAAATGTAAATGTAAATGTAAATCACGAATCATCTACCTTATTAGTAATCGATTTAGTAGTAAAAATGTAAACATCTCCACATTTGTCAACGGAAACGTATCCTCTTTCGGTTAAGCTTCTAATTTCATTTCATTTCATTTTACTAAAGAGATTAAGGCGAAGTGTGTAATCAATCAATAGATTTATTAAAAGAACCCCAAATAAAATTTTCTCTTTTTGTACTTGTATTGATATGATGAATTTATTTCAATCAGATAAATTCTTATTGGTTCATAGATCAACATCACAATTCTTTATCATCATATTCTAGTAATCTGCATAAAAAAGATAATCTTAAAATGTAAACAGATAATAATAAGAATATATCAATTCTAGACTTATTTCAATTGACCCCCAATAATAAATTAAAGGTGCCAAATAAAAGATTAAAAAGTAACAACATAAAAAAATTTCATTAAAATTCTTAAATCCAATAAAAATCAAAAATACATAAATTTATTTGAAAAGGAGAAAAAAAAAAAAAAGAAAATTTCTCACTAAATTTTATTTTAGTTAACTAAAACTTTGATTTTTTTTTTTTTTTTATTTTCTTTCTTTCTTTCTTTCTTTCTTTCTTTCTTTCTTCCTCCAATTTCTATCGCCTTGAAATATCGATACATTTTATATTTATTTATTTATTATATTAAATATCTTTATTCTTTTTTAATTGATATTTTTATTTCATTTCATTTTATTTTATTTTATTTCATTTCAAATTTGTTATTTTCATATATTATTCCCCTTAATCAACACAACTAATATCATATCATCGCACATATCAGCAACAACAACAACAATAACAACAACAACAACAACAACAACAACAATAATAGTAATGGTGACTATAAATTCAGAACCTTTAGAACATTTACCATATATTGATGAAAATATAAGTCCAGAAGAAAGATCAAATGTTGAAAATCTTATAAGATTAGAATTAGCCAATCAATTTAATAATCATGTTAATACTATAACTCATAATGAAAGTCTTCTACTAGATGATGATGATCAACAACAAGTACAACTACAACATCCTGATAATTCACCATTACCCACAACATTACATCCTTTAGTTGATCAATTATTACCATTAAATTCAAATCTACAACAACGGAGTTCACTTATGAATTTAAGTTTACAAGATTATGAAGAAGAATCAGATGATGAAGATGATGATGGAATTGATTTATCTAAATATACCCATTTTGATATTACTTCACCATTGGAAGATCCTTCAACAAGTTCAAATTTAAATTTAAATTCAAATTTAAATGGAAATAGTAATATCAATTATACTAATTTATATACCACTTTGGGTCATTCTACTTTACAACAAAGAAATTTGGAATTATTGTTACGTAATAGAAATGATTTACAACATTTACAACAAGAGGAATTAGCACGATTAGATGAATTAAACAATGAATTAACGAAAAATATCAACAAAAAAAGAAGTATGATTGATGAATTGTCAGATTCAAGAAAGAAGAGACAATTGAATGAATATCAACCTGCTCAACAACAACTTGATGAACGATGGAAAGAAAGTATCAATACAACAATAGAATCAACTATTGAAACAGCAAAGAATTTATAAAACTAAAACCAAAACTAAAATTAAATTAGAAAAGTAAAAAGTAAAAAAAAAAAAAGAATAAAAATAAAAATTTTATCTTTATATTTATTTACCACCGACAATATTACGGAGGGATGTAATAAGTACTATGATTATTTTTTTTTTAAAAAAAATTAATGTAGATTATGTTTCTCTTTTGATTTCATATAAATCATATCAGTTTTATTTCCTCCAACATTAATAATTCTTGGACAACCTTCACGATGTTTTTCTAAACGAACACATTCAAGACAATAATATGCTGGTACACCATCTTCATTATTATTACCCAAATAATTAGCACATAATATACATTTATTACGTAAATGACCTTGTGAACAATCTTGACATATTCGAACTTGATTAGATGGTTTAACAAATGAATCACAAATTGGACATCTTCCATCACAATTAGTACATAGTAGACCTAATGATTTACCTGGTTGTTTCATACATTGAATCAAATCATATTGATGTTTTGACATTATTGATTATTTATATTGACTTATATTATACGTTGCTTGACAGAAGGGAGGGAGGGAGGAGGGAGGAGGTAGTGGGTAGTGGGTATTAGAATGAAGTTGATGCCAAAAGAATATTCACAGAAATTTTTTTTTTTCTTTGATTCTTCTCTCTTTCTCTCCCTTTTTGGTTCAGTACATTTTTTTTTTTTTTCTAATTTGTGATACATTGAATTTTTGAATTTTTGCCCTTAAAAAGTTTTTTAACAAATTTTGAATTTAATCATCAACTAAAGTATTAGATATTCTACAATTCTAATTATCAAGATGAATGATGTTGATTCAATAGATGAATGTATGATTTGTCTTGAATCAATATTGAAAACTCAAAAAGTGGGTAAAATTCCATGTTGTCCGACCAAATTATATCATAATCATTGTATTTTACAATGGTCAAGAACAAGTAATAGTTGTCCAACATGTAGAAATAGATTTCATAAGATTGAATTAACTGATAATCAAAACACATTAGAAATTATTTCAATTCAAGATCGATTATTACCAAATCCTGCGATAAATGATATCCCACTGCAATTTATTATTCGCGAACAACCACCAACAAATCCTGTTTTAGAAGAAGAAGATGATGATGATAATATTAATGGAGCAACATGTTATATGTGTAGTAATATTAGTTTAAGAAATGGAATAAGTTGTCAACAATGTGGATGTCATTTTCATTTAAATTGTCTTGGAGTTCAAACTTCAGAAGAATCCATTTGTTGGTATTGTCCAATATGTGATTATAACCAAGAATCTATTGTCCCACAAAGAGCAAGAAGAAGGATGCAAAATAATATTGGATTTTTAAATATTGATAACCATAGAGATACTACTAGTACAACAACAACAACAAGGAGAAGAAATAGAGCTGAACCTAGAAATCGATTGGTTATTCATAATGATAATGATGAATTAGATGTGGATTTCTTATATGAAGATGAGGATATTTCATTGGATGAATTACCACATATACAACAACAACATTTTTTACTGTATCATAATCCTGTTATAAATGGTGGAGTTATTTCAAGAAGAGAACAAAAACAAAAAGCTCAATTAACACAAGAAGAAGCACAATCATGGGAAATGTTTGAAGAAGCCAAAAAAGAAGATACCCTGGTGGAAATTGAAGAAGCAAATATACATCCAGAGAAACGTGGTGAATCAAAAGATGAAGAAAATACCAACCAAAAAAGAAGACGAAAAAGAAAGAAAGTTACTCCAATAGAAGCAAATTCATTATCATTATCGCCGTCATCATCATCAACATTAAGAACTACTAATATGGTTAATCCACCAATTAATCATTCTACAAGTAGGATATCACAATTAATTGATCAATTAAAAACTCCATCTCGAAAATCAGTTCAATCTGCCAATAATCAAACAATAATACCACCAAGTACAAATTTATTTCCATTACCTTCAAATACAATGATAATACCTAATGATTCACCAATGTCTATTTCACCGGCTGCTAATAGTCCAATGGAACTGGTATCTTATTCAAGTGATGACAATGATTATACACGACAAATCCAGAAACAACAACAAAAACAATATAATTCAGGATCAAGACAACCAATTAAAGAATTAACGTTAGATCAAAAAATTGAAATTCAAAAACATATAAGAAATAAACTACGACCAAGGTATAAACCAGGAGAAACTCAATGTGATAATAATCCAAAAGTTATAACTAGTGAAGAAAATTATATTAATATAAACAAGACAATTTCTCGAAAGATATATAATCATATTTTAAATCAATCAGAATCAATTGATGAAATTTTCAAAGATAATGATTTAAAATTACGAGAAATAATTGACAAGTATATAGATTAAATAATTGAATTATCTTTTTTTTTTTTTTTTTTTTTTTTATCTACGTCTTGGACCTTTTGGTTTATTAAATTTTAATCGATTATTTGAGGATGAAGAAGCAGAATTAATTGATTCACTATCATCACCATCACCATTACCAATTCCTTGTTCAGTTAATGTTAATTCACTTAATTCTAATTCATCTAAATCACCAACTTCTAAATTTTTATCAATTATTAAACCTGATTTATTAAAAATTCCTTTTAAATAATTAATTAAACTATTTTTAAAAGATGCATAAATCATTCGATCTTTAACTGGTGAACCAGAAGGACAAGAATAAATAAATGCCAATTTCCCAATTTTTGAATAATTATAAATTGAATATTGTGGAGTTTTTGGTGAATTATTTGATGATTCTAAAGTTGAAATTAATTGATTTATTGAAATTTTAGAATTTATGGTTTTTAAAAAAACCAATTCTTTTGATAAATCAATATTAAAAACAATCAATTTTTCAAAATCTTCTTTTGATAATTTATTAAATTCATTATTTAATTCATCTTCAAATTTATATAATATATCATTTCCATCTCCTCCTTCTTCGTTATTATCATGACTATTACTATTACTTCCCATTGATACTAATTTTTTTTTAAATTCAAAATTTGATAAACTATTATTATTATTAAGCCCTTGTAAAATTTTTTCATCTTCAGTTAATAATCCAAAATTATCATTATTATTTAAATCATTATTAATAGTTTTAATAAATTCATCATATTTTAATTCATTTAATTCACTAAATGCCAATTTTAAATTATTTATCCCATTACTTAATTTAGTAATTATTGTATTTCTAGTACTTGCATAAAGCATCTTAGATCTTAATTTAGCAACATCAGGAATAAAACTAATAAATGTTTTATCATTTCCTTCTTCATTAGAAACTATAATATAACAAGGTTCTGGAAATTTTAATGATATATAATCATATAATTCAGAAAATAATGATTTAAATGATGTTGAAATTATGGTTTTTTCAGGAATCAATTGAGTTGAATCAGATGAAATTTTAATGATTAATGCTGATGATGAACCCAATGATTTAAAAAAATCATTTAATTCCAGTGATACTGTAATACCTGATTGAGTTGACATTATATTGAAGTTTAATCAAATGGACGTAAAGGGATGGGTGGAAAGGGGGGGTTAGATAAGTTTGTAATTGGTGGTTCATTTTTTTTTTCCCGTCTTATTTGTCGTTGAGGATTAAAGAAAAGGGAGAAAATGGAAGTCGTGGGAACACTGTGTCGTGGTTAAACCAATTATAGGATTTTATTCGGTATTTTTCCTGGGGGTTATGATCCGAATGTCTCAGTTTCCAAATTGGTTAAAATCAAAAACATTAATAACAAAATATAGAAAAAAAAAAAATTCTTTTTTTTTTTTATTAATCTTTGATTAATCAAAGATCAACCAACAGTTGATTTGATTCAATTATCGTCCAGAAAAGAAAAATGGGGTTATTTGATTTGCTTTCATTTTCATCATCATCATCAGTGACATCTAATTCTGGAACTATCATATCTCCAACTTTTGATCAAAATAAAGATTCAATAAATCTTCAAATTAAATCATTATTATATTTATTTAAAAGATTAAGAATTAATAAATTATCAACACTACCCAATAAAGATGGATCACTTCGATATAATGATTCTCAAATTGAATTATTATCTGATAATCCAACCTATGAAAAATTAGATAAAATTTATTGTTTAGATAAATTTATGAAAATTTTAATTAATGATGAATATAGAATTCTTGTTGATTTTATTAAAAATAAATTTAGATCAATGTGTATGATTCATGAATATCCTGATAATTTGTCACGTCCTTCATCTCCAATTAAAGGACAATCATCATCATCATCATCATCATTAGGAATTATTAAATTTCCTGATTTTCAAGATTATAAAGAAAGAAATATGATTGGGAAAAATTTTAAATTTATATTATTTCCATTAAATGATATAAATATGGATAAATTAATAATGATATTAATTGAATCTGATATTTATATTGAACATAATGTATCTTATTCAAAACGGTATTTATTTGCTATTGAATCAATTAATCAAATTATTAGTAATAAAAATAAAAATTCAATTAATTTAAAAATTTCAATTGATGAAAAAAATCAAATTATTAGAAATTATTTAATTAAAATGGCAATTTATGTTCAATTATCAAGAATTTATCAAGAATATACTAAATTACATCCATTAGTAATTGGTGCAACTCCATCATCAGGATCATCAGTATCACCAATTAAAAAACCAATTACTTTAAGAAAATCAATGTCAAATTTAACCCTTAATAAATCATCATCAACTCCATCAACTCCCTCATCATCACCTACTAAATTAGCTTATAAGAAATCAATGAATAAATTAAATTCAAAACCATCAATACCTAAATTCAAATTAGATGAATTATATAATCCTGTTACTTCACCACCAAGAAAATCCCCAGGAATCATTAAATCAGAAAGTGAAACAACAACAACAACATCAAGTAATGATGATAATGATGATGAATTAATTAATTTAGATTGTGAATTAGATAAAGAAAATTTAAGAATTGATGTTTATGAAAAATGTAAACTTGCAATTATTGAAAAATTAAATCATGAAAAATTAAAAATTTGTACAAAATAATTATATATATTCATCCATTAATAAAATTTACAGATATTTCTGATTACGTAATCGGTAGAATTCTTCACTAAAGAGACAAACAAGGAAAAGGGGAAAAAAAAAAAAAAAGAAAAAATTCAAGAATCGCAAATATCAAAAACATCATCTATTCATCTAACCAAACAACATCAATTTATTTAATTCAATGTTTCGTCAACTAATTAAATCAAAAAGATATTTTCATAAATCAACATCACCAATAAAAAGTCTTTTTGGATCAAATAATAATAATAATAATAATCGACCATCACCAGAACAAATTTTAAGACCACCACAAAATAAATCTCAAGCACCTGCAAATCCAGCAGATATTCTTAAAAAAAATGATATATTAATGTATTCAAATAAACCAATAAATTATATAGAAAGTGTTAAATCAAATGGATTTTATTTATCTAATAATTATTTAATTACATCACCTGATATTAAATCAAATAAATTAATTGGATTATTATTATTAAATTCAGAAACTTTTGAAATTGAATTAAATAATAATTTAATTAATATTGAAAAAGATTGGTATGTTAATTTCAATAATAATGAATTATTAAATATATTTGAATTAATTCATCCAAAACCTGAAATTTTAGTTATTGGATTAGGTAAAAAAAGTAGAATGTTAAGTATTGAAAATAGAAAAAATTTAACTAATTTAGGTATTCAATTAGAAGTTAGTGATCTGAATAATGCTGCTCAAATATTTGATTTATTAGCTACTGAAAGACCAAATGTTATTGGTGCTTTATTATTACCTCCAAATATGTAAATGAATATTTCCTTAACTTGTATATATGTTTAGTAAATTTTTAATTTAATTTTATTTATTTATTTATTTATATTAACGAAGAAAGTAATTATATATCAAAGAGAAAAGTAAAAAAAAAAAAAAAAAAAGAATTGTTTTGTAATGATTCTTCACTCTATTGAATCGTCATATGTGGATTGTTGATGTTGATGTTGGTGTTGTCTTTGTAGATTATTATATTGATTTGAATTATTTTGATAAATTGAAATTCCTTGAGGTGTCATACTTGCGGTTGTTCCATAGGTATATAATGCATTAGGTGAAGTATTTTCATCTCCAGAACCACCACTAACATAAATTTGAGGATTATAATTAATGATTCCATGATGTTGTGGTGTTGACATAGTCATCGACATCATTGCTATTTGTTGCAGTTGCTGTTGCTGCAGTTGCTGTTGTTGTGGTGTTAAATATTGTATTGTTTGTTTATTACTAGACGTCAGTCCCATGGTTGTTGGTAATGGAGGTGGCATTGATCCATCTTGCAGTGATTGATTTTGTGCTTGTTGTAAAGCTTGAATCATATGTTGTTGTTGTTGTTGTTGTTGGGAAATTTGGATCATATGTTGCTGTTGATTAATAAAATAATTACTTTGAGGTGATGTTTTTTCAAATATTTTATCTAGTAAAAATTTAGAATTTGGTGTAGAGGCATAATGTCCACCTAATTCAAATGATGAATGATCAGTTGTCATATTTAAATGACTTGTATTCATGGTATTACTACCTCCAGATATTATACTACTATGTTCTTTAGTGGTATTCATAGTAATGTTATGATCTCCATTTAATGTTGACAGTTGTGGATTCAATTGTGCTGGAGCCTGTGGAAGTGGATGTGCCTGTAGTTGTTGTTGTTGTTGTTGTGATGACGATGAAGATGAGGAGGGTGGTTGTGGTTGTGGTTGTGGTGGTGGTGGTGGTGCAACATTTAGACGTTCATGTTGGTGATGATGACTATTTGACAGTTGTTTATTAACTGGTTTCTTTTCTGTTTTATTTTTTGATTCATCTTTAGATTTCTTCTTTTTACTATTCACCAAAGTATGAACATCAGTTAATACAATTTGAAATTTATTCATACCAGCTTGCATCTTTGCTTTATTAGCTGCTCTTCGTTTAGAATCATCAACAAATACATCTTCATTTGAAGTAATTACTGATTTATTTTTCTGTTTTGGTTTACTCTTGGATTTGGGTTTATTACTTGAACTAGATTTTGATTGACTATTATGTAATGACTGATTCGATTGTGACTGTGATGGTACATGTGGCTGTGATTGTGATTGTGATGATTTTGATGGTTTAAACACTGGATCATTCTTTTGAGAAGTTGTTGTTTTCTTTTCTGAGAAAACACCCATGACTGGTGTTATTGGTATATTCTTTGCAGGAGTAGGACTTGATGGACCTACTGACATCATCATACTACGAATACTTGAACCATTCTCTTTACCAATAAGTGATACTCTCTTTGGTTTTACACTACTACCTCTAGTTGGACTCGATAGTATAATTGTTGATGGTGAACTAGGAGCAACTAATTTTTGTTTTGCTGGAGTTTGAAATTCAATTTTAGGTTTATTGGTGATATCTTTAAGTACTTTTGATGGAGTTTGTAAAAGTGCCCTTTTATCAAAAGCTTCATCTTCATCTTCATCTTCCTCATCATTATCTTCATCTTCTTCATCATTGACATCGTTATCATTTTCATTAATATTATTATTAACCATTGATGATGATCCTGAATTTATCTCATTTTCATCATCAGTTTCATTGTCTTTATCAACTTTATCTGCTTTGATGGAAATACTCAATTTATGAGGTTGTCGAGGTGGAGTATCAAGTAAAGCAATTGATCTTTTTGTTGAACTTTTTAAAGGATCTTGTAAGATTTTCTTATTAGCAACAGTATTAAGACTAAATTTTGATGGTGTTATTGCTTGAATTTCATTATTCAAAGTATTACCAAATCTACTAGGTGAATCAATATAGAAATCATTAGAATTATGGAGAATTTTTTCATGATATGGAGTTAAACCACTAAATTGATTTAATGATGATGCACTTCCTAATAGATTGATATTATGATTTAAAAAAGGAGTTAAACCAAGTCCTTGAAAATCTAAATCATTAACTCCTACAGTTGATAAATTATTACTACTGTTATTGTTATTATTATTAGTATTATTGATTGAAGTTGAAGGTTGGAGTAATAATTTATTTGGAGTTGAATTAAATGATAAAATTTGTTCATTGGTATAAGTTTTTGATACCAATGGGGTCCATCCCAGTAGATTTAAAGGTTGATTAAGATATTTAGAAGCCGACGCTGTAACATTAAAATATTGTTGTTGTTGTTGATTTTGATTTAGATTTTGATTTTGACTTTGTTGAGATTTAATTAATGGGAATGATGATGATACTTTATTATGTAAAGGTGTTTGAGTAGCCATCATCATCAAATTAGTCAGTTGTTCTTTCTTATGATGATGATGATCATCATCCTCATCACGACTAGGTGAAGAAGAAGATTTTAGGAATTCACTTGACATTATCAATCTATCTGTCTATCAAGTTTGATTTTATTGGGTAAACGGAAACAACGGGGTGGGTTAAAAGGGGATGAAGTGAGGGCTTGAAACAACAATAAAACAAAACACGAATTATTTCTAAAGGATTCAAAATTGAAGATATATCTCTAATATGAACTTGAATTAAATCTTGATAATATATAACACAGTTCAATTAAAATGAATGTAATGATTTGTTTTGAATTTCTAATGAGAAAAGAGTGAGAGAGAGAGAGAAAGAAAGAACAACAACAACAAGAGAGCAATGAAAAGGAAGAAGAAAAAAAAAAAAGCGTGCCTCAAATGTAAACAAACAAAAAAAAAAAATTTCTACAAGGTAGTAAAGAAAAAGTAGTGTACATGGTGATAAAAACACCAACACGAATTTCTCTATTTCATTTGGCATTTTTGTGTAATTGCACTTCAACACACACACACACACACAGAGTTTACTAAAATGAATTCTATCATGATTTTATATAAACAGGTACACGATATTTATATATATATATATATATATATGTATATATATATATATAAGTAGAAGGAACGTAATAAAACACGAGTGGGAGGTTCATTATACGTTACATTATCGTGTGTTTATACGATATCCTGTATCGCATATTACTTAGATGAATAAGTCAAACACATACGCGTTATATTTCAATTGATTTTTGGTATATGTATTACAGTTAAAAAAATCTAAACCAGCCATTTACAGTAAATGTCTCTTTAGTTAGACAAAACCTGGTTTGGATTGGTTATGAGAATGTTTCTTGTAATTTTATTTTTCACGTTAGTGATTTCTGTGATGATACGCGTTTGAAACAATTTGAATGTTACAGTTTAATACCTATAATTTGAATGTTACAGTTTAATACTTATAATTTGAATGTTACAATTTGAAAGTTATATATATAAATTTATTTTTATTTATACACGAGATCATTTAGCATGGAACAAGTCATATGAATTAAATTTTAATTTATGTACAATTTTCGACAGGAAATGATCATTATAGAACAACAAGAGATTAAACTAAGGTCATTTCTTCATTAACAGCGACAATTGGCTTAAAACCCATACAGTCGTTACTTAAAGTTTAAAATTAACTATTATTTGACCTATTCAATCATATTAACAATAGAAGAATAAATACATTTGAAACAAATTTCAACCTTAATTGAAACATAAAATTTTTAAACTATTAAACATCCTTCTATAATGTACATGATTTCTATTGTCTAACAAAAAATGTTCCATGATCTCAGACAATAACAATAATAATAAAAGATATAGCTAACAATTACAGTTATTCTATTCATCAACTAACCATCTTCTGGTAGAACTCTTGTATTAGGAGATATAGAAATATTTAACACGTGACCTGATTAGATATTTTTACACGACCTTATAGTTTTATCGGGGTTAATCCACTTCTGGGGGAAGAAATCCGAAGAGCAATACATACACACACAAAAATACACGAACAATACAGATTAAATGACTTTTGGTTCACAAACAAAAATTTCAACCAATTATAGTAAATCATACATGGACTATTTTTCCAAACAAAAATGATGATGATGATGATTATGATAAGGCATTCAATTACAAATACAAGTATAGTACACATCTCCACAATTCAAATTCAAATTGAAATTCAATTCCATTAAAACTTATAAATGACTATTCTATTATTTATGTAAATATAATAGTAATATATTTGAAACAAATTAAAAAAAAAAAAAAAGTTAAACTTCGATACAAAAAGGGACAAGAGATTGGAAGGAAATAAAAACAACAAATAATAATCAATTAATAATAATAATAATAATAAAAGTTAACTAATAAACGATCAAGAATTAGATGGATTATGAAATGAAAAACATATAATGATAATTAATTTTTTTTAAAAAGAAAAAGTTAAATAAAAAAAAAATTTCAATCAAATATTACTTTTTTTTATTATTATTATTATTACTTCTTTAGTTCGATAATAATAACAATATATTTCAAATGAAATAATAAAATAAAAAAAACAAAATATTAAACCCAAATAAATGGCGGAGGAGGATGAGGAGGAAATATCTCTTCATTTATTCAATACTTTATTTTCTTTAAATTTAAATTTAAATTTAAATTAAATTTCAATTTTAATCATTCTTAACGAGCAACATCAGCTTCAAGTTCTTCAAAAGCATTTTCAGCAATTCTCAAATCTTCAGCTTCATTAGCTATTTCTTCATCAATATAAGCTTCTTCATCATCTTCATGAGCAGCCAAGGATAAAGTTGGACGAACAACAGCAGAATCAAAAGTCCAAGAAGCTAAAGCATTTTCGGCATCAATAATAATTTGTTTAGAAGCTTCATAACCATCATAAGCTGGTCTAGTTTCACCTGGAGTAACTGGACTTTCATCCAATAATTCCAATAAAGCTTTACCATAACCAGCAATTAAAGCAATTTTTTCAGAATGTTCTCTCATAGAATCAAATTGATAATTAAAAGCAGTCTTTAATTTTTCTCTAGTAATGTTACTCAATTGAGCTTCAGCAACCAAAGATTCAGCTTCAGCTCTAACTAATTCTTGTTCCAAAACATTAATTTTTGGAGATTGAGGATCTTTATATTTCAAGTAAGCAATTTGATCAGTAATTTTTTGTTTTCTTTCTCTACTTGGTTGAACAGAACCTTCAATATCTCTAATAGATTTTAAAGTAATTCTATATTGATCATATCTATCAATGAATTGATCTTCCAATTCACCAACTTCAAAAATTAAAACACCCAATTTATCAGTAATATCAGAGATATCTTCTTCATTGGTTTCACCCCAAAGAGACAATTGTTTGGCAACATCTTTTCTTTCTCTTGAAGTAATTTCAATAGATCTCATCAAATTTTTTTCCATTTTAATTAAAATGGCCAATTGACGAGATAATTCTGGACCAGTGGCACCAGCAGCAGCCTTACGAAAAGAATGACTGATAGAACCTTTACCAAAGAATTTGGATTTGGTTGAAGATGGTGGTGGAGGTGGAGCTTGTAATTGAGAAGCAGTTGGAGCTCTAGTAGATCTTAAAGAATATGTTCTATGCATTATGATTATTCAATGTTTGAGATAATTGATTTACACTAATAAAAGAAAAAGAGGGAAAGAAGAAAGAAGAAAGAAATAAAAGAAAAAAAAAAAAAAGGAGGAGGAGGAGGAGGAGGAGAACGAAAGAGGTTGGTAGAAAAATACAAAAAATTAAATTAAAAAAAACAAATGACGACAATGAGCAACTACAAAAAATTCTTAATGTAAAATTTTCGAGTCAACGAGAAAAACTAAAAACTAAAAAAAAAAAAATAAAAAAAAAAAAACATTTAAGAAATTTTATTGTCCTATTGTTTTTATTTCAATTAATTCTCGACGCAGTCACTAAAAATTAAGCCCATCCAATGGAATAAAAAAAAGAGCAAGTGGACAAAATTGATGCCACTATTAAATTATCCAGCACCACAATGAATACGACAATCATATCCATATCCATATCCATATCCATAACCATAACCAAAACTATAACCGCGTGTGCCGCTTGAATCGAGAAAGTTTTTTTTTTTTTTTTTTTTTGGTTGTCACAGCCTTATGTATTGAATTAGACCAAATCAAGTAATCCATTTAATGAATTACAATCAAGGTTATGAATAGGTTGTAAAATTAGAATAAAATTAAAAATTAAAAATTAAAAAATTCAATAAAATTGGAAAAGAGAACAAATCTACATTAATCATTTCTTATCTTTTCCTACTTTCTTTTCCTACTTTCTTTCCCTCCCTCCCTTTCTCCCCAATTTGTATGTGTGTGTGAGTAAGTGCACGAATGTGGTAAGGCTTTGAAATTTCGTGGAATCATTAAAATTTCAATTTTTTTTTTTTTTTTTTCTCAATTTAAATTTTGTACATAAAAAAAATAAGCCGCCCCTATCTTTTGAAATTTCTGGTTATTTTTGTTTTGTACACGCCACAGCATCAATACAACTAGTAAAATTTCATTGATACATTTCTAATACACACTGTAAGATTGCTAGTGACCTTTAATTATATATAAAAAAAATGATCTGTTAAAATTATACTGTACATATTTAATCAAATTGAAATGAGCAACAAAATTATCCACATTACGCCTCGTTTCTCTTTGTTTCCTTCCTTCTTTCTTGCTGTACCTTTAATGAGATTCAATTTGTAGTTTTTTACTAAAATCAAAATTTTTGGAAAGTTTTACTTTATACACAAAAGTTGAATTCATACAAACTCAATGAATTCTTTTGCATTTTTTTTTTTTTTTTTTTTTGTTTTATTGTGGTCGTGCATCATGGCACACAAAGTCCAATTCTGTCTTTTTTTTTTTTTGTGATTAATTTCACCCAATTAGGAAAATCAAAGTTTTATTTATTTTTTTTTTTATCTCCCCAAATCATATCAGGGACCAAGATATCAAGGTCCGAGTATCGATAACTAGAAAATACAACTCTACGATTCAACATTGATGAAAAAAAAAACACTAATATCTAACACTTCAGTTTACAGATGTATTTTGGTATTGAAAATGTAGTGGTATCGTATCGTATCGTATCATAGTGTATCAGGTATATGCGTGTTTTGTGTACCTTGGTAGTATTCTTCCCCCCCCCGCCCCTTCCATATTTTCTTTTTTGTTTATTCATTCGGACAACGTTTCGAAACTGTCTCAAAACTAAAGCAAATGCCGCCACAGGTTAATTATTGCACCTTATCAATTATCGAATGTTACATGTACATAATCTTTACACTGGTAGCAAACAAATTATAGCTAAAAGAATAGTCATCGAGGTAACATTTATATATTCAAATACAGTATATTTAATTATTCGTTTCATGTTATGTGTATACAGTTCTATATTTTATTCAGAACCACCAAGGAACAGTTCAACTGCATCAATAATTGAATCTTCTAAATTAATATAATTAAATCCAAGAATAGCTTCAGTCTTGGTAGTATCACTTGTCCAACCATCTTTTTCAAGTTGTTTTTCACTTTTAATAATATCTCCTTTTGGAATATTAGTTTCAGGGAAATTAGAACTAATTATATGAGCAATTAATTCATTAGTAAATCTTTCAGTAGTTAATACTAATCTTTGATTAATAGCTTCATCTTTTTCAAATGCAACAATATGAGCATGAGCAACATCTCTAACATCAACAAAATATCCTGCATTTGGAGGAATTTCATCACTTGGTTTTAAAGTTAATAAAGATTTAACAATACCTGATGTAAAATTTATTTTAGTTGTATCATTAACTTCATATGCTTGTGGTCCATATACAAATGAAGGAAGTACAAAAGATACTTTAAATTCAGGTTTTTCATCCTCAATAAATTTCCAAACTGCTTTTTCAGCAAATGTTTTACCAGCACAATAAGCAGCAAACCCATTGGAAATACCTTGTTCTTCAGTAATTGGATTAAAATCATCTTCAGTAAATACTCTAGTTTCAGTTGGATCTTCATTAGTACCAAGGGGGAAAACAGAAACAACACTTGAAGTATAAACAACACGTTTAACATTCTTACCATATTTCTTAATAGCTGCTAATACATTCTTTGTACCATTAACAGCAGGATCTAAAATATCTTTTTTAACATCATCAGAATCAAAAAATACCGGACTTGCAGTATGAAGAACAACACTAATTTCTGGATTTTCTTTTAATGTATCATCAAATGCACCAGGAGTTCCAAGTTCAGGGACAACAACATATTTAAAATTAGATGATTTAATTAATGTTTGTAAATCTTTACCCTTTTGTTCCGATCTAACACTACCAATGACATTATATCCCTTGGCTAATAATTGTTTAACTATATGTTGAGCAATAAATCCACTTGCTCCTGTAACAAAAACTGTAGATGACATAATAAATGATTAGTTGTTTTTTTTTAAATAAATTTTAGAATTTGCTTATTGCGTTAATGAAAAAGAGAAAAGTAAAATTGAATATTCAAGGTCATGTAGAATAATTCAATTTATTTATACAATCGAATGAAAAATAACGATCATTGATATTTTTTTTTTTCAACGCGGGGGGGGAGAGAGAGAGAGAAAGTGAGACGAACATGTAAGATACTCATTGCTTGGGAATAAATTACGTGCATGAACCAGATTCAATTACTAATCCTTAATTGCAACCATTTCGGAATTTGGACATTGATATTGGTTATACACAATAAAATTATCATTTTCATCGGCCGATATTTTCAATCTGTTCCACAATTTTTTTTAAAAGAGCTTAGTAAGACGGTGATAAGAATTTCTATGGGATTTATAATGATTATTTTCCCTTTCGGAATAATTGCAACAATTACATCATTTGATTAATCCCATGATCAATTGAAACAGATTTTTTTTTTTTTTTCTTGAATGCCTGAAAAAAATTGTAGTTTGATTAACCTAAGATATTTGACACATTTATGATTTAATTAAATATGCGTGGGTGTATGTGTATGCGTGTCTATAACAATATGATTTTCCAAGAAATATTATCTATAATCGGATAGTATGGAAATATACAGTATTACGCCACAGTTTGATTTACATATTTCTTAGATCCTGTTATTTTTTTCATAAGAAAGTTTTCAACATATACAAAATAACTGAATCTATTTAATCTATAATTTTGAATTATTATTATTATTATTCTTAGTTTCAAGAATTTGTTTAACAGAATCAACAACACTTTGTTCAAGTTTAATATATTCAAATCCCAAGATTTTTTTTGTAACTTCAGTATTCCATTTATTTAATTTTCCAGTAATACCCTTTGATGAATCAATTTTAGGTAAATTCAATTCTGGGAAATTTTTATTAATAATATCAAGTAAATCATAACCATTATACATTTCAGCAACCAATACTAATCTTTTCCCCTTGGCTTCATCTTTTTCAAATGCAACAATATGAGCATGAGCAACATCTCTAACATCAATATATGTTCCTTCAAGTGAATTGATTTTATCACCTGGTTTTAATCTTAATAATCTATTAACTTCTTCTGATGAAGTATTTAATTGTTTTGATGAAATTATTGGAAATGCTTGTGGACCCAATACCATACCTGGATTAACTACACTTAAAGTAAAATTTGGTTTATTTAATTTAATAAATTCCCAAGCTGCTTTTTCTGCAAATTTTTTAGATCCAAAATATCCATAAATTGAATTTTTTTCACTTGTTTTATAATCAATTGGATTCCAATCTAATTCAGTAAATTTATCATTTTCATTAGAATATTTCCCATATTTCCCAACTGAAACCACACTTGAAGTAATCACAACTTTTTTAATTTGTGGACCATATTTATTTATTGCTTTTAAAGCATTGGTGGTTCCATTGATTGCAGGAATTAATAATTCATTTTTAATATCTTTAGCTTTAAAATGAAAAGGTGATGCAGTATGTAAAAAAACAGTTACTTCAGGATGATTATTTAATGCTTTATCAAATGCTCCAATAATTGAAATATCTTCAACTATTTCATATGTGAAATGTTCTGATGGTAATCCAATTGATTTTAAATTTTGTTTAATAATATTACCTTTTTCATTAGATCTAACTGATCCAACAACTTTATAATTTCTTTGAATTAATTGTTTAATTAATTCTTGAGCTATAAATCCTGAAGCTCCTGATACAAACACCGTAGTTGACATAACTAATCAAAAAAAAAATTGAACTAGTCTTTGAATTATTAAATATATATATTTTTTTGGGGGGGAGGAAATTTCATGAGTTTAAATATGCGGGGGAATGAAATCAAAAAAAGTGTGGGTTTGGCGTTTTGTTATCACAATCCACTAAGGGGAAATACATAACCGACGCGGGTAAAAAAAAAAAAAAAAAAAAAAAATTGGAACCGCGGTTAGAACACATTCATCATCATTATACATTTTGCAATCTTATAAAAGAAAATCATTTCGTATAATATCAAACTATACGAATCTAAATAGTAAAAAATTGTTTCTCTTAATAAAATCTAAAGTTTAATATCATTTATAGTTCATTTATAAACAGTCTTGTAAAAATCATGAGCTTGTTTTTCAGCAATTTCTTTTTCCAAAGCAGTAACTTTTCTAGACCCATCAGCACCAGCAAAAGTACCAGCACCCCATGGAGAACCACCATGAACTTCATCCAAATTAGTAATACCAGGATGACCATAACCAAATGGAACATAAACAAGACCATGATGAACCCAAGTACTTAAAGAATTAATAATTGTAGTTTCTTGTCCACCACCTGGAGTACCAGTTGAAACAAAAACTCCAAAATATTTACCTCTTAAAGCTTGTTCTGCCCATAATCCACCAGTACGATCAATCAATTTCTTCCATTGTTCTGGATAATTACCAAATCTAGTTGGAATACCAAACAAAAAAGCATCATATTGAGTCAAAGTATCTTTTGAAGCAATTGGTAAATTTGGTTTTGGAGCAGCATGTAATTTAGCCAATACTTCATCTGTAAAAGTTTCTCCAACTAAATAAAGATCAGCTTGTCCACCAGCAGATTCAATACCTTTTTTTTCAGCTAATGCTAATTCATGAACGTGATCATATAATGTATAAAGAATAATAGCGACTTTTCCCATGATTTAATAATAATAATAATGTTGTTGTTAATAATGATTTCAATTGAAATTTAATTCAAAACAATAAACCTGGAAATATACTCATCAATTTATACTGAATTTTTTCACTCCTATAACCAACTAATTCAATGTGAATTGAACTAAGTAGGGGGGTGGGGTCATAATACTAAACTGTGGTGGTGGTGTAAAACCCCTAAAATGTTAATGGAATACTGAACAATCCACACTAAATTTGATCTATTATGCACAGAATTATACACCAGTTATGATTTTACTAATTATTATATAATGATTTTCCAGTAAAAACCAGTACAACTTTATAGCAATCAAATTATTCTTTTGCAAAAGAATTCTTAACTCAAGAATATGCATAATTATGTAACAAGTCGGATTTTTTTTCCGTCCCTTCCATCCCTCGAAATTGTGATATACGAGGGTTCGAATAAACCTCTAATCAATTCAATTCAATTTCCTAACAATAATCCTCATCAATATCATCAACATTAAGTTCGGACAAATGGTTTAACTGGGTAAAACTAGGATAAGCTAAATTGAATATGTTTTAGTACAATATTGCATGATTCAAATGTACTGTAATTGACTGCCGTTTAATTTTTTTTTTTTTTCTTTCCTTTAACGGGTCTTATCTAACGCCCCCGTTTAATTTGTCAAAATTGCTTCTATACGCTTCTACAACGTAGCAATCAAAAGACTTTCTAGAAAAAAAAAAACTATAAAAACCCTAAACCTGAACCTATTTTATAAACCCTCCTTGTTGAATAATCAAAAATCTGCAAACAACAAAAAGAAGAATAATAATAATAATAGCATCTTACATTATTATAGTATTTCATAATCAATTATGTCATCATTAACCACGGTATTTGTATCAGGAGCCACTGGATTCATAGCTCAACATATTGTTATTGATTTACTTAAGAATGGATATAAAGTAGTTGGTACTGTTCGTAGTAAATCAAAAGGAGATAATTTTAAATCCAATCTTGAAAAATATAAAATTCCAAATTTTGAATTATTTAATTATGAAATAGTTTCAGATATTTCAAAACCTGGAGCATTTGATAATGCATTAAAATCAAATCAAGATATTTCAGTATTTATTCATACTGCATCACCATTTAAATTAAATGTTCAAGATGTTAAACTGGAATTATTAGAACCTGCAATTGAAGGGACAAATAATGCTTTGAATGCAATTGTAAAATATGCTCCTGAAGTTAAACGAGTAGTACTTACTTCATCAATTGCCGCTGTTCAAACATTTGGTAAATTATCAAATCCTAAAGAAATTTATAATGAAGAAAGTTGGAATAAAATTTCATTTGATGAAGCTACTGAATCTCCATTATTGGCTTATGCAGGTTCAAAAACATTTGCTGAAAAAGCAGCTTGGAAATTTATAAAGGATAATAATCCAAATTTTACTTTAAGTGTAATTAATCCAGCTATGGTTTTTGGTCCTCAAGCTTTCCCAATAGTTAATCCTTCAGAATTAAATACTTCATCAGAAGTAATTAATAAATTATTAAAATTGAAATCAGAGGATAAAGTACCTGATGATGGTGGTTCATTTATTGATGTTCGTGATGTTGCTCATGCTCATATTGTTGCATTTGAAAAAGATGATGCTAAAAATCAACGATTGATTTTATTATCTGCTCCTTATAATGCTCAAGCTATAATTAATATAATTAGAAAAGATTTTAAAACTTTGGATTTAATTTTACCACAAGGTGATCCATCAAAGGGTAAATTACCAAAAACTTCTGAAAGATTTCAAAATGAAAAAACTAAGCAGATATTGGGCTTTGAATTTATTAACCTTGATAAAACTATTCATGATTCAGTACAACAAATTCTTGGTGATTCTTTACCTCTTGATTAGATAAGAAATAATATAGCTAGTTTGGCTTTAATTTACAGCTTTATAAAAAAAAAAAAAAAAAAAAATCTTTCCCACATGGGATTATATGTAGATTTATATTTCTTTTCCTAATCGTTAAATTTAATTCCCTATATAATACTCTATCATACTTTACAAGTTCCAGAACTCAGTCAAATTTCCACCAGCACCATTAAAGGCCAAAATATTTGGAGAAGTAGAGTCTAATCCAGTCAATACTCCCTTAGTACCATATTTGATCAATTTATTCTTCAAAGTTTGTGGTTCAATTGCTTGAGTATAGAATTCAGATGAAACATCTGGTTGTAAAGATAAATAATATGATAATAAACCAGCAATATGTGGAGATGCCATTGATGTACCAGACATCACAGTAGTATCTGACCAAATAAAAGTTGATTGAATATCTTCACCTGGAGCAAATAAATCAACACAAGTACCCCAATTGGAGAAACTAGCCTTTTCATCACGAATATTTGAAGCACCGATAGTAATAGGTCCCGAAGCTCTTGCTGGAGAATATTCACAAGCATCAGCATTATCATTACCAGCAGCTACAGAAATATGTAACCCAGCTTTAGTACCAGCATTAACAGCCAAATCCAAAGCTTCTGAGATACCTCCTCCAATAGACATATTAACAGTTGAACCTTTAAATCCCTTCTTTTTGGATTGAACATCACTTTGATGTTGATTTACGACAAATTCAATACCTTTAATAATATCAGAAGTGGAACCAGCACCCAACATATTCATAACTCCAACAGCAACAAGGTTAACTTTTTTGGCAATACCATAAGTCTTGGATCCAATAGTACCAGCACAATGAGTCCCATGACCATTGTAATCTTGTTTAATATTTGGAAAAGCAATAGATGCACCCCATTCTGCACGTTGTTCAAAATCGGGATGATCAACTTTAATACCAGTATCAATGACATAAGCAGTAACACCTTCACCACCATCATCGTCAAATAAATATTTACCATCATTAATATTCTCACGATGACTTATACGAGAAATACCCCAAGTAGCATCTTTTTGAATATCAAATTCAACAGTATGGAAAATAGAATCCTTTTCGACAAATTTAACATCTGGATTTTCTAAAATTTTAGCAATTAAATTCTCAGTAAAAAACCCAGTATAGCCTCTAACAAAATTATCTATTTGGAAAAAATCTAAAGGTTTGGTCAGACCTTTTTTATTGGAGGTTACCGCCATCATTGAAGCATGTTCAGTTTGAATCCAGTTATTGTGTTGTAAAACTTGAGATTTGGATAATCCATCCTTCAAGACAATAACGTAATGATGAGGAATAATAGTATTTAAAGGATTAGAAAGAAGACCAGGAATATCTTCATCTTCATTCAGCTGTTGTTTATGAGCAGGTTTTATAGAATCTTGATTAACTAAAGGTACTTGTTGTTCTTGAGGGATTAAAATTTGATTAATATTGTTAAAAAATGATGATATCTCCGGGATAACTAAAGCTGATACTGTCGAAGCAACTGTAACAACTGATAAAGCAGTATTTAATTTCATTATGTGTTTGATTATAGTTGTAAACAAATTAATAAAAAAACAAGAAAAAGAAGGTAAAAGAAAAAAAGTGGGAAATTTTTTTATCGAGTGTTGGGTTTGCCTAGTTTATATAGGTTTTTCTTTTTTTTTTTTTGTTATCGCCTGAGGGAATGGGGTGGGACTCAGCCAAGGGAGACAAAGAAAGAATTGGAGGAGGGACCGAAACTCGCACGACACATTACTACACTATCAAAGGAATGATTAATTTGCTCTTTGCTCTTTTTTTTTTATCGCCTCTGGGATATTCTTTTTTTAGCAAGTTACACACTACCACATTAATCCACACACCCACATCCACACACACACATTAACGGGTTGATGACGTAACTTTACTGGGGGCGTATGGGAGCCACTATTACCGAACTTACAGTACAGTACAGTACAGTACCTGTGAATCTACACTAAAAGAAAAAAGAAAATATCTCAATTCAATACACAAAACAATTATACTGTATAATATTATTCTATAACTAGATTTCTATCTATTGATCTTCAAACAAAGTAGGGTCAACACCTCCCCAAGTTAATACTTCATGTGATTCTGGTTTATTCAATCTTTCAAGAATAGCTGGTTCTAAATCAACCACACCTAAATTGACTTTTTCTTGTAATTCATCATCATCTTTCTTTCCAGGTGGTAATACATTCAAATTTTGTATAATTCTTTCTGGTTTATCTGTCTTTACCAATACGATAAAACCTTGAAGATAAGACCATTTAAGCAAGATTTCTATTTTACTGATATTGAATTCTTTAGCAAGATCTAACAATTCTGGATCATTTAATTTATAACCTTGAGTAAGTGGAGAATAAGCTTCAACCAAAATATCATGTTTATATAAATATTCTCTCAATTTTAATCTTGGTAACCATGGATGAACTTCCAATTGATTAACCACAGGTTTGATTAAATATCCTTCCCAATTGAACAATTCTTCTAAATGAGCAACACCATAATTGGAAACACCAACAGATTTCAAATTCAATACTTCATTATTTGGGTTCAAAACCAACTCTTGTAAATATTTATATGTACCCAAACGAAGTTCCTTCGAAGTTTTTGGGGAATGGATTAAAATCAAATCAACATAATCAATATAAGATTTGACTTCTTTTGCAATTAATTCAACGGCTTTTTTAGTTTGTTCATAACCTTGAGATTGATTATCAATCTTTGTTGTAAACCAAATATCTTCTCTTTTCACATCTGGATGATCCTTTAAGAATTTAGCAATACCTTGAGCAACTTCCCCTTGGTTACGATAAGCAATTGCGGTATCGATATGACGATAACCATCTTCTAATGCCTTGTAGACTAAATCACTAGCCTTTGATTTATCAATTAAATAGGTACCAAAAGCAGCAACAGGAATATGAAGACCATTATTTAACTTATAAGTTGATTGTCTGGTCAATTGAATTGAAGTAGTTAAATTAGACATTATGATTGAAGAATTGCGTAGTAATAAATTATAGAAATATAAGAACCATATAAAAAAAAAAATTTAAAGACCAAAAGAAAGGGGGGAGGGAGAGATTGCCACTCCTTTTATACCATTCATTCCGTATAAATTAGGTTCGTTGTGTGGCTCTGAAGAAGAAGAAAAAAAAAAAAGGTTAAACGTTGCGAGCCCAAAAGTTCCGGATCGAATACAACTTATTACGTAACGCAGCTGTCCGAATTAGGCAATATTGCGGATACCAATTCTTCCCCCTCTCCCTCCTCCCTCCTCCCCACTTTGTTCTCGAAATCAACAACAAAACCGTTGAATTTCTTCATCCACTATAAAGAATTATGACTCTTTCTAGTATTTAAATGGTTGTATTGGTTTCATTCTTGTTCTTCTTAAACTCCTTGATTTGTAATAGAGTCCTGACCTTGAGTCACGTTTTTCGTTTGCTTGGTTGCTTATTTTCTTTCTAATTCCATAATGACGTAAGTTGCATGACACTTACTAATATGAATTTTGTGTTTAATTCCTAGATAAACACCCTTTTCCTTTCATTTGGAACGTTTTCTGCATCTATTGTCTACACTATTATCATCATGGTTATAAAATTTGATGTAATTATCATCTTTAATATTTCTGACTCTTAATATTATATACAACCAAGTGATTGTTGTATTTGCCAAAAAGGGAAATCTACATTTCCTGCATGTAACCACTATTAAATTGTTGTTATTTTTTTTTTTTTTAATTGATTTATCGTTAAGCAAGATTGTTCACACCAACACAGAGGAAAAATAAATTGGCTACTGTACTCAAAAAAAAAAAAAAGAGAGAGAGAAAAATGTACAACAACTGATAACTGCCGTTCATATAGGTTTTATTCATTCATTCATTGCACAACATGTCATCAAGAAAGAAAACTTTATTAAAGGTTATTATATTAGGAGATTCAGGAGTTGGTAAGACTTCTCTTATGCAACAATTTGTCAATAACAAATTCTCTCATCAATACAAGGCAACTATTGGGGCGGATTTTTTAACTAAAGAAATCACCATTGATAACAATAAACAAGTCGCATTACAAATCTGGGATACTGCTGGTCAAGAAAGATTTCAAAGTTTAGGTGTAGCATTTTATCGAGGTGCTGATTGTTGTGTATTATGTTTTGATGTAACAAATGAAAAATCTTTAAATAATTTAACTAGTTGGAAAGATGAATTTTTGGTTCAATCTAATGTATCAAATCCCCAAGATTTCCCATTCATTATAATAGGTAATAAAATTGATGTTGATGATTCCAAAAAAATACCTTCATTATCTAAAAAATTAAATAATATTACAAATAATCAATTGGGTGGATTTAATTACCCAGTATTTGAAACAAGTGCTAAAGATGGGGTTAATGTTGAAGCTGCATTTGAAGTAATTGCCAAGATGGCTTTACAACAAGAAGAATTAAATGCCAATAATGCAAATGATGCAAATGATGATTATAATGATCCAATAAATATCCATTTGGATTCTGAATCAAGTGCATGTGGCTGTTAGAACAACCATAAAGGAAACAGATGAACGGAATTTCACTGCCCACGAACAGCAGGTAATAGGCTAATTATTTTTTTTTCTGTACTTTTACAACGTCTTACACTTAAATTTATAAGATTTATTTATGTTAATCAAGTATATTGTAGCCATTGTACGTCCGTTACTTTCTAGTTCGTATAATAAACACATTTTCTATTAATTAATTCTACAATATATATTACTTACTATTAATACAAGCACAGAAAAGCTTAAGAGCCATATCAAGTAAGCTGTTTCCTGTTTTAATTTCTTGTTGTTGTTGTTGTTGTTGTTGTTGTTGATATTGGGTATTACCATGATATTGTTGTTGTTGTTGATGTTGATTGTATTGTGGTTGTCCAGTTCCTTGATATGCTTGTTGTGGTTGAGTAATATTAGCAGTACCTTGAGACCAAGTATTTGGAAGTTGATTGATATTAACATTTTTTAAATCAATCACCAAGACCCCTGTGTTTTTTTGATCAATATAATGATTTAATCCAACTTTATCACACAACTCATCAACTGCTGGTTTAATCTTAGCTACACCATTAGAAGAATGTAACCCTTTTCCAACAATAACATTCAAATGAGATTGATTAGTTTGAACAGCATAATAAATTCTTCTTTGTAAAATCCATTCTGCTTCTTTGACATATAATCCATGTAAATCAATTTCATCAGGTCCACTGTCTTCATTATTTTCACGAAAAACATATTCTGCAGCTTTACGATTAAATTCTTCTGCTTTATCAAGAATTTTCTTCAGTTCTTCACTTAATTCATGTGCACGTTGTTTATCTCCTTGTTTATAAGCTTGTTGTGATTGTTGACTTAATTGTTGTCTTTTTTTATATAATTGATCAGCTTCTCTTCGAAATCTTTTATATTCAGAATCAGTTGCATGATTGTAATCACGGTCAATAGTATCATCATCATCAAATAATCTAGCACCTCTATCAATTATATCTGTCATTTTGAACAAAAACAACCAAGCTGATTAAAATATAAATGAGCTATTTTTTTTCAATTTTTTTTTTTTTTTTTTAATTGAAGTTTTTCGTAAACATGAAATTTCTTGAAATGGCTTGCATATTTATAAATGAGTTTCACATTCACAATTTTCAGGTCCTGCGACATACACACACACACGCACAAAGTTATTGCCGCAAGGGAAGGAAATTTTAACGCGATATGAATTAATTATTCTACTGAGAATAATATCTATCCTGTATTATCTATATAATCTATTATTATGATACATCAAGAAGGACTTTACCACATTCTTTCCCAGAATCCAAGTTGTGATTTATTTGTTTTCATTTGTCTTTCCTTATTTGGTAATAACATCCAAAGGAAAATCACAGTTGAAAATAATGCTATAAATACAGGTAAAACAACATATGTACCTGCTTTTTGCAGCAATAAACCAACAATAAATGGAAATAATGCGCCTCCTGTGGATCCAAATGCTGTCATTATAGTGATGAAAACAACTTGGATTTTTCTTGGAACTAATCCTGGTAATGCAACAAAAGTAATCACCAATGGATAAGTTGGACCAATAAAAACACCGGCAATGGATACAAATACTGCTTCTGCTATAATCACGGGAATAACCCAAGTAAGTACAACTGCTAAAATTGCCAACATTGAAACAATAAACACACCTCGTCTCAATCCAATGAATTTATGAATTGGACGGGTTAAAAATAATCGACCTATTGTTAAACCCGCCCAAAGACCTGATGCAACATAACCAGTACTATTTGGATTTGAATGACGATAATCCAATAAAAATGTAACTATCCAACCACCTAATGAAACCTCAGCACCTTGATAGAATAAACAAAAGAATGCAACCAACCAAGTGAGTGGATTCTTCAAAGCTATTAATATATCTGAAGGTTGAGGGTTTTCTGGAGTGACATTGGTAGTAGTGACTGTATGAACCGATGAATTTAATGTATCTAATTCAATATCACTATCATGAACAATATCATCATGATCCCATGGTTTCAAATCTTCATCAGCATTCTTGAATGATGTGTACAAACATATACCTGTGGTGACCATTATTCCTAATAAAATCAAATAAAAGTAATGCCATGGGATTCCACTATTAACCATACTAGTGGCTATCAATGGACTAATTGTCGCACCAATTCCATATCCTCCATGATAATAAGCAAGATATGTACTTTGTTTATCCAATCGACTTAAAAGAATAGTACATTGAGAAGCAACTAATGCTAATCCACAACCACCAAAAAAAAATCCCACAACAATAACCGGGAATTTAGTGCCACTAGCAACAATTGCATACATGATACAACTTAAGAAATTTCCTACGGGTAAACTATTTCTTTTACCAAACCATGGTTGAATCTTGTGGGATATTAAAGCAATTAAAATAAACCCAGCGGCATTACTAACCCAAATACATGAACTAATCGCATAATTAATCTTATAATAATCTTCAATATGAGGTAATAAAGCACCAGGAGCTGCATCACTAAACCCAGAGGCAAAATTAAATAAAATTGAAGAAGTTATTCTCCATTTGTTTCTAGGTGGATTTGAAGCAGTCATTAAATTAGCAGTGGAACTTACTTCTTGATCTGAGTCACTCACAGATTCATCACTAATTGGTTCCAATGGGGGTCTACTTTTTTCATCAACAAAAGGCGAATTAGGTGGTTGATTATCCTGAACCTGAGTTTCTCTACTTGTAGCACTGAATCTTCTCATCGTAAGGTATTAATATTAGGATTATTGAACCATCAATATTCAAAAAAAAAAAAAAAAGAAAAAGAGGAAAAAGAAAAATTTAAGGTAAAAAAAGAAAATAAAATCTGTTGAATTTATAACTCGAGAATTTTAAATCAAAAGGAGACGAAAACCAATCGGTATAATTATCGGAGTAATTATATAAATTTACCGATGAGTAAGATCTAAAATTTTTATTTTAGTCCAATATAAGAAAAAAAAATAAAAAAATAAATACAGGTGAGTCGCCCGTTCCCCATCACGACAAGAAAAAAATATGTGGGGGGAGGAGGAGGAATTTGAGGATCAAAGCCAACGGCTAAATTATTTTCAAGGCGAGTTGCTCGCAAATTTAATTTTCTGGATTGATTATTAATTCTATAGGTCAATCTTACCGACTCAAAAAAAATTTTAACACTGTAAGGAATTCTTAGAAATATGATTTCCCCATCCTTACTGTATAACTAATAACCTCATAGTATCATGAGATCATATTGCTTTTGTATGAATTCAAAATATGTAATCTTTCCGATACCAGATCATGTAGCGACATTGCTGTGTGATTGATATGTCGTAGCACAAATGTCGTGTATGCAAAATTGCAATTGGAACAACCATCAGAAAAAAAAAGAGAACAACAAAAAATATTAAGCGATAAATAAATAAAAATTAAAACAACCCAATCAGGTGAGCTAATCCTACAGAAATAATAACACCAACACACAATTATCACCAATATGCCAGCTCCAGATGTTCCAAAGTAAGTAAAATATATGAGATACTATAATATTACAAGAACCATTATACTAACATTTAGAAAAGATCGGTTATTCAGAAATTGATGTTTTTTACTGCTTTGATGGTTATTTTCCCATTATTGGCATTTTTTATACTACAATATTTCACCACTAACTCAATTATCAGTGGTGGGGTTGCTGCTTTGGTTGCAAATATTGTATTGATTGGTTATATTATTGTTGCCTTTACTGAAGATACATCCAAATTGGATGAAAAAGAAGAAACTAAGAAAGATATATAAGTAGGGTCGTGTAGTTTGTCTAATATGAAAAATTTCTGATAAATTTTTGAAAGTGTAACGAAAAAAAAAATATAGGTGATTTTTTTTTGTCGTTTCTTTCTGTTGTTATGAATGATAAACAAATCAATAGCGAATATATTAAGAAACTAAATAAATTCCGCTATGGTACATCAATTATCTTTGGTATCATCAATTCCGCATATTAAATATTTACAAACAATTTCCACACTACAAGCTCTTACAGGATTGAGTCATCCACAAGCGATTTCAACTTATACATTGCTAACAAAACCATCCTATGCTTTTAAACCTAAATTCGAACCTGGAAAAGTCAATCAAATAGAACAATATTACATGAGATGTGTATCTACATGGACAGGACAGAATTTAGCAGATGATGGAAATGATATAGATGTACTGGAACCATTTATAACAGGAGAATCAAATATTGTGGTTCGAAAATTGTTTTCTGGAGATAATAATCAAGTTGAACGAGTTTGGACTTTACAAATAAGTGATATTCCAATAGCTGGGAAAAATCAAGGCTGTTCTCATCAACAGATATATGAAAGTACTTTAGTTCATACTCATACCAATGTTGAAGTTGAAAGAATACCGGAAGTAAATGATCAAATGGATATTGATATTGTCGAAGTTAAACAAGAGGAACAAAAACCTGAGGGAAGTATTAATCAGATTAATCAAGAACTAAAGGAAACTAGTAAAAATACGGACTCAGTTCCAAAGGTGAATGACGAAGATGAGAATGATGATATACCATTGATTAAAATTGAAGATAATAAAGCAAATGAGGATAAGGAAAAAGAAATTGATATCAATCTTATTGGCAATGATTCTGATATTATGGAGATTGACCCTCCAAAAGAAGACACAAATAAAGAACAACAGCAGCAGCAATCAAATGAGCAACCGGCCAAGGAAGAACCAATTAAGGAAGAAGTAACCAATGTGGAATTAACGAAAGAAACCCCAAACACAGTAACCTCAAATACTTCGACATCCGTAGTAAGAAGAGATTCATTTTTGGTATTTCTTTCTGACTTAGGATACGAAGTGATAAATCAATATTGGTTAAAAGGAATCAGATTTTTTTACGGGAACATAATCATTGAAATTTACAAAATATTTGTGAGAGATGATAATGATTCTAATATTACAACTGATGGTATCAAATTAAAATTATTAGATGAATCTAATCAATTCCAAATTAAAGCATATATTAATATCAATAAATCAACAGAAATTGATCTAATTAATCTGGGAGTTAAAGAATTGATTAAATTACAAGATGCCCTTAAAAATTTATTTGTATTAGAAATACCTGATAGAATGTACATGGATAGTCGAGTAAGACAATAAATAAAATGAAATAAAATAAAATATAAATTAATTTAATTCTTTTTGATTATAAATGAATCACGTTGTAGATCTTCTATGCCAAATCCAATTTCTCCTTTTTCTTCACTTGGTTGTAGTTTTTCAATTTGATCCATTATCATATCTAATGTCAAAGGACGTTCAGGTATATGATCACTAGCAAGTAATCTAAACATACAATTATTTTCATTTTCTTTTTTGGTCGACAAATTTTCCAGTTGATCATATAAATGGTTGATAAACATCATTTGAAGATTTAATGAATTTCTAATGTTTTCTATGTCTTGTGAATAACTTAATCCAGATAATTTTAACATCTTGGTTACCACTTCAGGAGAAACTTCACCAGAGTTGAATAATGTTGAAGTTGAAGATGATGGTGGCTGTAGTAACTCTTTGATTGACCATGTTGAATTATTAAGATAATTCTCTATTTCTTTTGATGATTTCAATTCATTCCAAATTCGACTTGTACTTGAAATTCTTCTAATCAGATGTCTAAACATGATGGTAAGAGGTATACTATCTGGTATCAGTTTTGTTTAGTTTGGCTTAGAAATTTCTTGCTTGGTTTTTATTTTTTCATTTTTTTTTTTTTTTTTCCAGTTCGTCCTAAATGGACGGAATATTCTTTTAATTCTCATACGAGTATTGGCATCACCACCATTAACCTTCTCCCTACAACTTCTTTTTTCATTTGATTTCTTGATATTTTACTATTTTACATTAAAGGATTAAATCCACTAGTTATGCCTATTTAGTCAATTTTTTCAATTGGTCCTTCTTCTTTTCCAATTGTTTCTTCTTCTTAGTCAACTCTCTTTCTCTAGTTTCTTTCTTTTCAATACCGTATTGCATCTTGTTGTACAATTTCTTTTGTTTATTAGTCATCATAATCTTCTTCAATTCTTTTTCTTCATCAACTGGTTTAGTAGAAGCTTGTTTAGCCTTTGCTTTCTTTTGTTTCTTCTTATCTTCTTCGTTAACTTCAGAGAATTTAACACCAGCAGCTTCTAATTCTAATTCTTTTTGAGCTTTAAGATCTTCATCAATTTCTTCTTCTTCCTCCTCATCTTGATCTTCATCACCTTCTTGAACTTCAATTTCTTCCTCTTCTTCTTCACTTTCTTCTTCTTCTTCTCCTTCTTCACCTTCAGCTTTTTGAGCAACCTTACTTGGATCATAACCACCAGCATCACCCCATGGTGACAAGTGAGGTGGTAAAGTTTCCCCAATGGCATAATCATTAACATTAACTAATTCTTGTTTGTTAATACAATCAAATATCCATTGTGGTTGTATATATGTTCTACCAGGGACTTTTTGTAAAATCTTTGGTCTATCAACAATTTGATGAGTTATATTAGACAAATTTAATTGTTTGAAAGCTTCTGGATCATTGGCTTTTAATTCATCAATTTGAATTTCAGAAATAACTTTACCACCACATGATAATATACAGAATTCCAAAATATCTAATGGAACTTCTCTACCAATATAAAAGATAAAGTTGGAAAACAATTCTGAAGTTGGGGATTGATTTTTAGATGGTTGTAACAAAGAATCTTCTTTTGTACTGGTGAATTCATCCAATTCAACATCTTCATTACTGGCAACAACACCATCTTGATCTTCAGTTTCATCGGCTTCTTTATCAGCTTCAATAGCTTTAGATATTTCTGAATCAGACAAATTTTTACCTTCTTCTTCATTCTTTTCTTCTTTCTTTTTCAAAGGAGCATTCTTATCTTGTAAAACATATCCACTTAATCCAATGGATTTTTCAATAGTTGGAGGATATACCAATCCAGCTTCATTGTATAATTTATACAAAGCAAAATGTAATAAAGTAGAATAAAATTCCAAGAAAGTCAACATGATTCTAAAATCAACGTCAGTTGGAATATTAGTTGGGAATTTATATGGAACTAACCATCTGATTTCTTGTCCTCTGACATTTGCTTGGTAATAAACACCTTTAATGGATACAAATACTTTTCTTAAACATTTTTCTTTGGCAACATAAGCAAACCATTGATTACATAAATTTTCAGCATCAGTAACAACTTTAGTGGTAACTTTATCAGTAGCTGGCATATTGGCAAATAAAAACAACATATTTAATGGATCATCCAAATCACGTAATGCATCATTAAAAGTTGGGTATCTTTCTTTAATAATATGATTCAAAGTGTATTTTGGTCTATTCTTGTCTAATCTATAAGCATCACCAACTTCACCTCTTCCCAAAGCTCTTTGTAATTTTTTAGCAAAAGTCTTGTGTTGTCTGAATTTAGCCAATACTGGTTCATGTAATAAATATTGAATATCTTTATGATAATAGAATGTAACTGGAGCAGTAGATCCCTTGTTGGCCTTCTTCTTATTTCTTGGTTCTCTTGGATAAATACCTTTAAAGATACAAAGACGACGGAAATCAGCTAAAGAAACTTGTAATTTTTTGATAGCTTGAGTTCTGGTAATGAAATTTTTGGCATTACCAGAAGTTCCTCTCTTCTTTATTCTAGCCATTGTTGATGATTAAAATCGTTTAGTAGTGATTAGTTAAACTATTGATTATCTCCAAAAAACTAAAAAAAAAAAAAATAAAAATTAAAAAATCCTAACTGAAAAATTATTCTCAATCTCATCGCTCATTTCCTCTCTGCAAATTATTTTTTTTGACAGTTCGCACACGACAATGATTTTGTTTGTTCTGTTTTTTTTTTTTTTTTAGTCTGTTTATTACTGCAAAATATGCAACTGAGATCTACCAACATACCAATAATTATTATTAGCAAAAAGGAGGGGGAATGACTATTGCAATTGCTGAATACCTTTGATAAATTCTTGTTTAAGTAAATATGTAATTATCCACATTTCATTGTATCTACAACGTTTCAGTACCCAACTAATGGTATCATGAAGGCTTTTACGTATCAATGCCGATTCAGCTTGTTCTGATTCAAATTCTTCCAAAAGCCAAATTGGACAGTAAAAAATCTCAGGGTATTTATCAGCAATCATAAAACTCAAGTATTGTAAATTGGTTAATGGATATTCTTGTAAGTTTTCTTCGTGTACATTATGATATAAATTTTTTGCAGCGCTGTTAATGACACCAATGAGTTGATCATATACTCTATTATGTATTGGATTATCGATTGATAAATTAAGAATCTTGAAAATTTGTGATTGGGAGAATTGAATATTCGAATTAATAATTAGGTATGTTAATGATGTGTTGTTAAAGCCTTCACCTTGTATTGATGGTTCTCCAATTGGCATTGCATTAACGTGGATGACAAATAACCAGAAAACTATTTGATATTTTCTGTAATGATTCTTTCTTTTCTCTTTTTTTTTTTTCTTTACATAGTGAGTTTTGGTGACAATTATATCTACTTTAAACATGTATATATCTACACTAAAAGATTCATCATTAGATACCAGAAGATATTCCACCTTGATTGATTTACTGAATCTCTATGGACACTTTTATTTACAAAGTTTTTCTTTGCTATCAACTACTTCTTATTCAGATTTGCATATTGATGATTTATGGTTGATTATGAAGTTTAAAATTGAACTCAAACATTTACTACAAAATTGTGAAATAACATACAATCAATACAAATATATTAAGGATTCAAATGAATTATTTGCTAATATCTATGGCATATGTGACCTAAATACCAACAGTTCCATTCAGGTTAAATTTAATGATTTTCACGAATTTGGTAATTCAATGCAAAATTGCATTACAATACAAAATTTTGAATACTTCATTAATAATACTTTTGCTTCTAATCTTGAACGTGATGATACACCAGATGTCCGTTTAAGTTATGAAGATTTCATTATCCATAAATGAAACCTTTTCTTTTTTTTTTTAATTATGACAAAAAATCCAAAAAAAAAAAAAAGCAAACGTGGGTTCTGAGCTACCAAATGAAGATCACTCACAAAAATTAACCCGAGGGAGTATAAAGAGAGCCAAAAAAAAATTAAAAAAAAAAAAAAAAAAAAAAAAAATTTTTTCAGAGATTTCCCCAACAAAAATTTAAAGTCCAATCAACTTACAACTTTCCCCAGCATTACCCAACCGTAAAGGATGTCATTTCAAGATGTGTTGACTAGAGGAGACGAGTTCCTTAGTGAGTATCCAAGAACTCATCCTTTATGGAATTTGGCATCTCATGCTACATGTTTATTTATGATTACAGGATCCAAGATTATTTTAAATACCATTTATAAACCGTGTTTACATAATATAGAGAAGTTAGATTATGCTTTGACTAAAGCTAGAGAAGAAAATAGAAGTTTATTGACCGTGATGAACCATATGTCAGTGGTTGATGATCCAGCATTTTATGCTTCATTGCCATGGCGATATCATTTAGATGTTGATACTATAAGATGGGGATTTGGAGCACATAATGTTTGTTTTAGTACTACTTTTCAAAGTTGGTTTTTCAATTTAGGTAAAATATTGGGAACTAAAAGATTTGGTGAAGGACCTTTTCAAGGTTCAATAGATGCAGCCATTAGAGTTCTTAGTCCTGATGATACTTTGGATCTTGAATTCACACCTGGAGTTAAAGAAGAAGAAAAACCTTTAATTCTACAAACTGTTAATAATATCGGTACCAAAACAAATACTGAATTAGTCAATTTCATCAAACCCAGTCCTGAATCGACAAATGTTTTAATGAGAAAGAGTCCATTTATTAGAACTAAAACTTCATGGTTCCATGTATTCCCCGAAGGATTTGTTTTACAACTACAAGAACCACATCATAACTCTATGAGATATTTTAAATGGGGAATTTCAAGACTCATTCTTGAAAGTACCCGAACTCCAGTTGTTGTACCATTATTTTCATTTGGATTTGAAAAAGTTGTGCCTGAAGATAAACCTCAAGTTGGTTTTGAAAGATGGTTACCAGCTAATTTTGGTGCAGAAATTCATGTCTGTGTTGGTGATCCAATTAAAGATGAAGTTTTAGAAGATTATCGTGAACAATGGAGAAAATTAGTCAAGAAATATATTGATAAATCGAATCCAACTGATCTTTCAGAAGAATTAAAAACTGGTAAAAAAGCTCAAAAATTAAGATCTGATTTAGCAGCTTATCTTAGAGAAAGAGTTGTGGAAATAAGAGATCAAACAGGAATGTTTAACCCTGAAGATAAACGATTTAAAGATCCTCATTTTTGGAAAGTTTTCACCAATACTGAAGGATTAAGTGAACCAAATGTTAAATTTGTTGGTAAAAATTGGGCTATAAAAAGATTACAATCACACCTTCCAGAATATAGACCTGATGATGATAATGATGAATCTAATGATAAAAAGAACTAAATTTAGCTTTAATATGTATTTATTGATCTAAAAGAGAAATAATAAAGGGACAACTTACTGTACATAGACTGTAAAATATGTGTATATACTAGTACAAAATGCAAAAAATGATGTCACGTGATTCTCCAATTATATATATATAAAAAAAAAATAGAAAATTTCCCTTACTTTATTTTGATTGATGTGAAAAAAAAAAAAAAAAAAAAAATAGAGAGAGCGAAGTATCAACTTAACAATCCTGATACAGTAACATTTCCTTCTAGAAATTCAAGATGTTCACAAGAGTTGTGATACTGAGATCGATACTTTTATGTACATCATCTCATAGTATAAGATCATTTTCATCAACAACGCCAGTGCTAACGAAATCATTTTTAAAGAAATTTATGAAACATGGATCTAAATCAAAGAACAAACCAAGAAGAGGGAATATGATAATTGAAGAACCTCAATTATATAGAGATGCAACTATTCAGAAATTTTATAATGGAATATCAAGTTATTTAACAGAGGGTGGGGCCACGAATTTATCTGATCGATTAAAAATTAATATAATTAGTACTAAACTAAAAGAATTATTGACTGAGTCTAAATTTGATGATAATGATGAAGTATTGGAAGTTTTAGATTTTGCTATTAAGAATGGGTTTAATAAGCAAAATGGAATTCCTATTGACTTGTCAATCTTAATATTTGAGAAATTATATAATGAGATTATTAGTAAACAGCCAGGGTTTAGTAAATTAATCATTGAATCGTTACTTTTAAATATTGAAAAATTACCTAATTCAACATTGATACAATTAATTAATTTTACTCATGATTCAAAAACCACCAAATTAAGTCATATTTTAAAAAGTTTAAAAGATAGAATAGATTATAATACATTTATGAAAGATTATTTAGAATATTTATATGAAAATAAGAAATTCAACTTAGGAATATTTGAAGAACTAATTGAAATGGGAACAATAAATGATGAAATAATTTTATATTTGAATAAGTACATTGAAGATTTATTCAAAGAAACTACTCCTGAAGTTCATTGTTATTTGAATTTAGAAATTAATTTGGACAGAATTCAATATGTGATAAATCGATTAATAAAAACATTGGAATTTAACAAAATATCAATGGATGGGTTATTAATGATATTTAAATTGAATTGGGAGATATTGCAAGTAAATAAATGTCAAATTAGTCTGGAAAATAGTGATAGAATATTGAATTATCTTCAAGATAAAACCAATCAAGTTAAAGATGTGATATTTAAACAAAATTTAGATGATGAATCTTTAGCTGAAATTTTGTTATTTTCAAGTTGGAAATTTAGCAATAAAATGCTTGCTAATGAAATTACTGAATTTATTGCAAGGGATGAAGTTAAATTCCTGGTTTTGTTAAGATTTCAACTGGAAGTTTACAAGATTATTCATAACTCACAAGACAATATAGTTAATCAAATTCTTACTAAGGTTCCAGACAATTTAGAATCATCTGAAGTTTATGAAAAATCAATTCAAGCAGTACTGACGTCGGATATTTCTCCTACAAATGAAATTATTAATGATTTACAATCTCATTTAAGTACTGAAAAGTCCATTTATTCATATAAATATCTACTTGATAAAGCAATTGAACTAAATGATTATGAAATGTCCATGAAGATATTTGAGGATAGTGTTACTGATTTCACCCCATGGGCACAATATAACAATGATCCAGCGGTTTCCAAGACTATAAATGATTTAATTCAATGTGTCGTTAATAATAATCCAATGAAACAAGCATTTCCAATATTCCAACGTATTAAAGCACAATTGCAACAACAAATTAACATTGATACCATTAATGCTATTGTTCCTAAAATTTTGGAAGAGAATTTAACAGGAGATGTTATTGAATTAATGACAAGAGAATTACCAAAAATGGAACAGGAACAACCTGTGAAATTTCCAATTGAAAAACCATTCGGATATAAATATTATCAATTATACGATATGATTCATACTTATTGTATAACCAATACATCTGATTCAAGAATGGTTAATAATTGGTATTTATATGTTCATTGTTATAATTATTTCTTTATTCCTCATGAAAGATTATTATCCACTATGAAATTCTTTTGTGAAAATCAACGATGGAATGCAGCATTAAGAATATTTCGATCAATGCTTGAAATGTCTAAATTACATGGTGAACATAATCATAAACCACCAACCAAAGAAATGTATTTATATTTAATTAATGAATTTGGTGATAAATTATATGAAGAAGGGGTAATTGAAATTCATGAATCTTTAAAAATGGATCTTTCATTACCTTATCAAGATAAAGAATTAATACATTCTATAATGAATGCATATTGTAATTTACAAGAAGTTAGTAAAGTTAGAGACTTGTATTTAACCATGAGTTTAAATCCAAAAGATGACGGAGGAGTTGATGAAACAAGTGCTCTGATTATGATTAAAGCTTACACCTATCATGATTTAATGTATGTTGAAGAATTTTGGAATAATTTAACTACGTTTGGTTTAGTACCGGATTATAACATGTTTAAACAATATTTGATCGCTTATTCATATCATGGATTAATTGATAAATCAATTGGAATTGTGGAAAATATCGATGATTATGATTTAGAATTAACTGATGATCTATTAATTAATATGCATAATTATTGTTATCAAATTGAAGGTCAAAAACAATTAGAAGATTGGGCAAATAAAAATCATCCTGAACTTTGGAATCAAGCTATTGAATCAGGTAAATTAATTCAAGCTTCTGGTTATAAACCAAATGAGAATTTCTTAATTGATGGATCCACAAATGATCCAAAGCCCTTAAAAGAGCCTTTATTTAAATAAACCTATTTCTCTAATTCACATGTACATATATATATATATATATATAAAAAAAATAGATATAGATATTATTTAATTATTTATTTAATTTTGGTATTATTGACCTTTGTAGCAAATCTTAAAGAATTAATAGTTTCATTTAAATCTTTAATTAAAGGAGATATGTTAACAAACATCAATGTTTTTGAATTACCGCCAAGACTATTTTTTAATAAATAAGTTAATTTACTATTTCTATAAGGAATATGAGATGATTCCTTTAAATTTAATGAATAAATAACATCTCCAAGACATGATAGGGATTTATTAATTGCTTGAGTTTCTTTCAACCTTTCTCCTTCTGCTCGAGAATTATTTAATCTTTCTGATCCTGCTAAATCAATTAAATTTAGTGTTCCATTACATGATTCTCCAGTAAGTTTATTAATCCCCTGAATATCAATAATAAAAATAGAATGAGATCTTGATGAATGATCATTGGATTTAGTGGCAGCTGTACTTCTTTTCTTATTGGCAATATCAAGTATTTCATTAGCTTGTTTTGGAGTAGTTATTTCTAAAGTAGTAATATTAGTTACAGTTGTCTTGCCTATAGTATCATCATGTTTAATTTCATGTTTCTCTAAACATGCAGGATTTAAAAGATCAATAATTGATTCATTATAAATTTCAATAAATTTTCCATATATTGAATAATCCCAACCTTTTTCTTTTAATTCTTCAACATCATTAAATATTTTCATAATTGACATTGGAATCATCCCATTCTGAGGATGAGACATGGTGAATGTTTTACCTGATCCAGTTTGTCCATACGCAAATACGCAAACATTAGTACCATCTAAAGAGCATTGAATTAATTGGGATAATTCTTCAAATATAACATCATTGGATTGCTGAGGTTGAAAAATTTTATCAAACAGAAATTTATAAGTAGAAGAATTATTGGAATAGTTGGTTTTGGTAATTAATAAATCCTGTTTTGATTCATCATTTATATCTTGTGGAATTTGATACTGAATTAAATCTTGATGTGTAGGTGTATCTCGAATACGACAAAATACTCGAATATTTCCCTTTAGATCTTGTAATTGAGCATGAAGTTTCCTTCTCTTGGTTTCTTGATCTATTAATTCTGATTTCATTCTGGTAATTTCAAAATTTAATCTTTGCAATTCTTCAACTCTTTCCTTTGATCCCTTTGTTAATGATTCAATCTTGGATTTCTTCGTAGTTATTTGATTTTCCAAATTATCAATTTCTTGTTGTTTATTATGGTTTTTTGATTTTAGTTGATCTAAAAGAGTTATAAATCGAGTATGTTCTTGTGTAAGTTGTGGCAACTTGATGGATTTAATCTCGTCAATTTCATTGTTCTTGCGTGATATTTCTTTATCAATTTCATCAATTTCCAATCTTGTTTTATTATATTCCTCTTTCAATTCATCAATGATTTTCACTTCTTCATTGTGTTGATCTTGTTTTAACAAAATTAACTTCTTATTCATTTCAGTTTCCATATCACTTCTATCCTTTGTCATCGTGGTAATATCTTCGTTTAATTCATCGATTTCCTTTTCATATTTAACTTGCTTTTCAGTTAATAATTCATCAACTTGTTTAGTAATGTCTTCTTTAATATTATTTAATCGTTCTTGATGATTAACATTCAATTTTTTTGTTTCTAATTCATATTTCTTACTTAATGATATTAAAGATTGTTCTTTATAACCGGCTAACTCTTCAATTTTTAAATTGACATCATGTAATGTTGTTTCTAAATCTTGAAAATTACTTTGAATTCGATAATTCTCTAAATTTTGAGCTTCAATTTCATTTCGAAGACCTATTGAATTAATTTTTAAATTTTCTAATTCCAAATTCTTATCATTTATAAGTTGTCTAAATCTATTTGTTTCGTCACTTGTTGTGGTTGGAAGTCTACTTGATGGGAATTTCCTCATTCTAATAGCATTTGTAGTATCCTCTAATGGTCTTTTGTTATTTGACAGCCTGGTTTTTAGTATACTCAAATTTTCTTCCTCCATCTTTTAGTGTTCGTCTTCTGTCTTCTTGATCTTGATCTTGGTGTTGTTGTTACTGTTACTGTTGCCAAAAAAAATCAAGTTTCTAAATCAATCTTCAAACAAAATCAAAACAAAATGAAAACAAAGAAAAAACCGCGATTTGTAGTATCACGTTCCTTTACTCATGTGATATTGAATTTTATGTGAGAAAAAAAAATCAAGTAAAGAGAGAAATTTCCCCGATGAGATGAATAAATTAAATATTTCCTTCTTTATTAACTTCATAGAACAAGATTATTTTAATAAGAAAATGGGACCAACATTAAAGAAACAAAAGATAAATAATAAAGGAAAATCCATAAATAAAACATCACAGGAAAAGAAACCAAAAGTAACAATCGAACAAGAAGAAGAAGAAGAAGCATCAAATTCAAGTGAATCAGAAAAAGAAGAATCATCTGAATTAGAAGAACAACAAGATAGTGATTTGGATGAAGAAATAGGATCAGATGATGAAGTTGATTTAGCTGATGTATCATCATCTTCAGAAGATGAAGATGAAGAAGAATCGAATTTTCCAAAATTAAAAAAGAAAAAAGGTATTACTGATGATGGATCAGAATCCTTTGCCAATGCATTAACATCGATAGTTAATTCTAAATTAAAAGCATATGATAGAAAAGATCCAATTTTGGTTCGAAATAAAACAACTTTAAAGAAATTGGAAAGTGATAAATTAGAATTAAAGGCTAAGAAGGCATTATTACAAGAAAAGAAAAACTTTCATGATAAATTCCGAATTAAAACATTATTACCAACAGATGAAGAAGAACCAGGTAAGATTAGACAATTGATGCAAAATGAAAAAGATTTAAAGAAAGTTGCTCAACGTGGTGTAGTTAGATTATTCAATGCTGTATTGTCTACTCAAATTAAAACTAATCAGGAAATAAGTAAAGAGACAATTAGAGGTCAAAGTAAAAAAGAAGAATTGATGAATGATGTCTCAAAAGAGAAATTCTTGGATTTAATTGCTGCTGCTGGTAATGAAGATTGATATATAAATAAGGTTTTATACAGTATAATTAATGATTGATTTAGCTTAGTCGTGTACATTAGTTGTAGAATTTTTTGAATCTCACTCACCACGACGATTACCACCACGAGTGGAAATAAATAAACTGAGCGATAGATACCACGAACAAACGAACAACCAAAAAAAAAAAAAAAAAAAAAAAAAAAATCAAGCGAGAAAAATGAGAAGAAAAATTAAATTAGATTAAAATTGGACAACCAATTAATCAACCAACAAACAAACCAGTGCACGGAGAATGGTATCAATTGTACAATTAACTGCATGTTTGGGGGCTATTGCTCCTTTATCATTGGCATTTTCTAATACTGGAAAATTGATATTCAACCCATTGGGCAGTACTTCTCTTATCGAAGCACATAAAATTGTTAAGACTGATAAACTTGAAGATGTTGTCTTAGAAGAAACTAAAAATATGTGTCTTGGAAGTGGAACTATTTATGTTTATCAAGTTGATGAATTGATTACTGATGAAGGATATAATGGAATGCAATATGATAATGTTTTCTATCCTGATCAAGATAAGGTTAATTTTACTTCCACTAAGATTGCTGAAGAATGTGAAGTTAGATATTTTAAACACTATAAAAGTATTTCCATGACTGAAATCTTGAAATTTCATCAAGATGATGACAATATCATTGTTCAAACTTTACCAAGTTTTAAAACTAAAGGATCTTTAGATAATATTAAAGAAAAGGTTTATGATTTATATAATGATGAAGATATCATTATTGAAAAGAGAAACCCAGAAGATGATGATGAAGCACGTATTGAAGAAGAAATTGAACAAGACTTTAAAGAAGCTGAATCATTGGCATCTGAAGAAACTGATCCAGTTAATATTTTGGACACTGATAAGGACCAACCAAATAATGGAACTATTATTAAACATGATAATTTATTTACCAAGTATCAGTTTTTCACTCCTGGTATTTGGTCAGGAATCATTGTTTCATTCTTTTTGTTGACTATCTTATACGGAGCTTTAAGTTGGCTTACAAGTTTAGAAATCACTTATTCATCATTTGAAAAACAAGTTGATTATGATAAAAAGAATGAATAATCTAATCGTATATACTATTAATATTTTTAGTAAATATAAGGAATGATTTTATAAGGAACCAATTTTTCATATTTTTCCCAATCTTGACCATATTTAGCTCTACATTTCATTTCATCTCTTGTTTGACGATGAATTAATAATGATGCAAAATAAATGACATAGAAATAAGTTAATGGAGTTTGGAAACCAGTTGGTAAACACCATGACAATCCAATTAACCAATCACCTAAATAATTAATATGTTGTGATAATCCCCACCAACCTTCAATTAATAATTTTGAACCAGTTTTAGTTTTAATACTCTTAAGATGAGGCAATTTACCTTGTCTGAAATCAGATTTTTGCTTATTTGCGGATCTAAAGATATAAAATCCCAAAGCTTGTAAACCAATAATGGCTAAACTTAACGTTAAACCCAAATGAATTTCATTTCCGGCAATGGATAAGTATCTACATTGTAAAGAATAAGTCCATGGAACCCAAGCCAAATCACCAAAACTTAACATAAATCCAAACCCATCAGTAGTTATATCAATCATGGTTAAACACCCTTCCTCATTTAATACACCATCAAAAATATAAAATGCTTGTAAAAGATTAACCACAATGATTGAATCAGTAACATAACCCAATTGGTGATATTGTTGATGAGCACAACTAAGGTTAATTAACAACCATAATAACATACCTGGACGTAATTCACAAAATAATTTTATATCCCATGAACCAATTCTTGGGTTTAATTCTCTACCAATAAACCAATCATAAAATGGATTCATAGTATTACCATTAATACTTAAAATTCTTTCTCTTGTGTCAACTCCATTCGGTTTTACCAATGGAATAAATGACATAAGATAACATAAACCAGCCAAGATGAAAGAAAATAAGAAGCAAACAATGATTAATTGTAGTTGATGAGTATAAATAAATTCTAATTCTGGTAAATAATAATTTGACAGTTGAAATAATCTTGCCAATAATAAAGAAATCAAAATAAAACTCATACTTAATCCATTGATTTTATAGTTTAAATTAGTTCCATCTCTTAATGTAACTCCCTGTAATGATTTACCAGGTAAAATGAAATCTAATCCAACCAAAGTGAAAAACCAAACAAGATAAACCTTCCAACATGTTTTATCGAAAACTAAATCAATCAAATCTTGAGATGTAGTAGGTAATTGATTAATAACTTGATTTAAATCAAGATTAATTCCTTGAATTGAATATAATGGATTACAGATTAAATAAAAGAATATGATTAACAATGGTAATCCAAATGAAATCCCAATTGCTCCTGAAATACCATTAAATTCTTTATGAATTGTATAAGGATTTAACATAGACATTGCTGATGATATGGAATTGAAAAAAAAAAAAAAAAAGAAAAGAAAAAGAATAAAAAATTCTTTCTTTTATAAACTTGATCAATTGAAAAATTATTTTATAGTGTATGATATAATCATTCAATTACATCGTATAAAATAGAATAGAAAATTCATTGAGGAACGACATGCGAGAAACGAGAAATTTCGTCTAATTCAAAGAAAATTATTTGATACCGGTAATTGAAAGGTGTTAATGAGTTTCTTCGTTCCTTAAATGGACTTATAAAGATTGGTTTAACAGTATTCAATAATGATTGTGTATTCTAGTTCGTTGTCTTCTAAAAAGACGAGAAGTATGTAGTACTTAGTAATTTACATCTTATATAATTAGTTTTTATTGGCTACGGCTATTCAACTGAATATCCGTGCATCTTTGTGTTACTATTTGCATCCAACATCACCTTTCTCCTCTAAAAGAATGTTCCTATAATGTAGGAAGATTAATTTGCACTCTTGACTTAGTAACGTCTTCTAATCTGATTTCATTAGCTTGTATCTCTTCTGCTATCTTGTCAAGCAATTTAGATTCTAATTTGAATAACGAATTTTTATAAGCAGAAGCAGCGTATATAGGAGATTGTTCAAACGAGAATGATCTTCTAAGATCGTCTTTGTGAACTGTTCCTGCAATAACTTTACCTTTAAGATCTTGTAGGATGTAATTGTCTTTTCCATTGGCATTTATCACTATATATGGACCCAGATAATTTGGATCATTTTTTGCTTTCTTCACCATTCTTCTTAAAACATAATCACCTTTCTTGAAACGTTCGTAATCGGTGTATGGTGCACGCATCGTGTTTATCCAAGCCATTCTTCTTGTCTTAAGATCATTGTGTGTTTCTCTTATTGAGTTCATTGCTTCTAATTCGTATAACCTTAAGATAGCAAGATCTCTTTCTTCCTCCAAAACTTCATTTGGGTTATCATCATCAATTTTCAAACCAAATTCTTCAGCTAATGCTTGCCTGAATTCATCACCTTGAGTTGAAATACCCATACTTAAATAGTGTGGTGTGTATCCAAAAACCGTTGGGGTTGAGTTAATAATTTCAACAGCTTCTGGAAGATTCTCCACCCAATCAGTCATGTTAGTTTTGGATAAACCTTTTAATACCTTCTTCAATAACCCATTTGCTTTTTCGACTTTGCCATTAGCTTGGGGATGGTAAGTAGAGCTAAAATTCAATTGGATGTTTTTCTTGATTGCCCATACACGGGTAGTAGAAGCATTAAATGCTGGACCATTGTCGCAAACCACTGTAGTTGGCTTCCCATGGATTTGACTAATTAAGTTTAGTAGCTGAATAACGACTTCGGAAGATTGGGAGGTACAAGGGACACTGTACATCAAGCCAGTCACATATTCGATCGCATTAAGGGCATGCATCTTGCCCGATTTGGACGCCATTGGGCCAATAAAATCAAATCCCCATCTTGAAAAGGCGGGTAATATTTTCAATGGTGTGAAGGCGCGATTGACCTGTTTGAAGGATGAGCGAACTTGACATTGATGGCAATTCAAAATGATATTGATAATAATCACAGTATGATCTGGATTCCACACGATTTGTAAGGTCAAATAATCCGTGACTCTGGGAGAAGCATGGAATCTTTCATGTACTTCCTTAGCTATTTTTGTAAAATTATCTCTGTCATCAACTGGGATAGTCCGTCCCTTTATAATGACGTGTAATTTTCCTTCGAGAATCAGGAATTGGTTTACTGGTAATGTAATATCAAAATCTTCATCAGTTGGGGCTGTGGGTGATTTCAGTAAATACTTTTCAATTTGTTTGATTTGTTCTGAATTCAAATCTTCGATAGTAATAGCATCCACTTTGAGTTCTTCAATGATTGTAACCTTCACTGCATCTGTTCTACTTCCTGGACTGTAGGTTTCCACTGATTGAATTTCCGATTCGTCCACGTAGGTTTCAGCAACATCTATCATGTATCTGCTCAAGAAATCAGCAATAATGTTCAATTTTCCTGGGAGGTAGCAAATCTTGACATCATAAAGGTTCAACATGGTAATAAATCGTTTTACTCTGGTGACTGGCTCGTTGCCAGCTTTATTCAATGCCAAAATCGCTTGGTGGTCGGTATATATAGTTGTGGAACTACCTAAAAGGTATTTAAAATGATTAATCGTCATGGTGATCGACAAAAGTTCACGTTCAAATGTGCTATACGCTTGTTGTGTTTTTGTAAATTTGAGACTGACGTAGGACACTGGGACAAGGGTTTCCACACCATTAATGATCTTCACTTGTGTAACAATAGCACCCATAGCAACAATCAGTGCATCACAAAATATGTGTGTTTCCTTTTGTTCATTGTAAATTTGCATGGCTGGTAGGTTTATAATCATGGTTTTCAATTTTTCGAAAGCTTGACTAGCTTCTTTAGTGAATTCAACTGGAGCATTCTTTGGACCTTTTGTTTTAATTAATTCATTAATGGGAGCGAGTAATTCAGCTAAGCGAGGAATGAGGGTTCTAATAAAGTTAACAAAACCGACAAAGGAGCGAATTTCTGAGATTGTTCTGGGTTGGACCCAGTTATTTATAGCACCAATTTTAGCCTTATCGGCTTTCATCGTTCCTTTGGTAAACTCTAACCCTAAAAATGTAATGGAATCGCGAAGGAATTCGCATTTCTTGAAATTCAATTGTAGTCCTTCTTGATTTAACTTTTCACAAACCAATTTTACCACCTTTTCGTTGTGGTCAATTGACTCTGTAGCAACGAGAATATCATCAATGTAAATAAACACGTCTTCATATTCCAAAACTTCAGATAGAAATTTTGTAAATATAAAAGGCGCATTTTTACACCCAAAGGGCATCACCGTGGGCTGGAAGGCGCCACGGTGAGTCGTAATTGTATATATCTCTGAAGCAGCTTGGCTTAGCTTGATCTGATGATAAGCTGCCTTGAGATCTAACTTACTGAAAATGACTTTGTTGTCCACATATGAAAAAAGATCTCTGGTAGTTGGGATATAAGTAGGGGTTGTAGGAGTGTGTTCATTTACCTTTCGATAATCGTTTACCACACGATTTTTGTTAAGTTGTTTTACCACAAATATTGGACTTTGGTGGGTGGGGCAGTTGATAGGTGCTTTGACTAATGTTCCAGCAGCAAGACCAGCGTCAATGTATTCCTCAACTATTTGTTTGTCAGCGTATGTTAAAGGGTAAGGTTTTGATTGAATGAAACCATTGTAGTTGATGGTGGTGTCATAAATGAAGTCTCGATTTTGAGGTGGTCGAGATTCTGTTGATACGAGCGCTGGGAATTGCTCTCGAATTTCTTTGTCTAGTTGAATTCTTCGCATAGAAAGTTCAGACTCAATCGGTGATGAAACCTGCACAGAAGCACATTTAATTATTTTTCCTTTGATGGTAATTGATTCTCCATTGGGATCAAGTGAATAATGAAAACGTTTTAGTTCTGGTTTTCCAATTATTATCAGGGCCAAACCATCTAACAAATAAAATTTCAACTCAACGTCAAACGGAGCAGGTAATCTAACACGCGCTTCGTGGTCAACTTGTACCGTACCTCGATTTGCCATTCTGGCTACTATCGGTTTCGGTAATGGATATATTTTGGCATGTGGAAATATATTATCAATCGTGGTGGGGGCGAAGTTGCCTTCAGCGCCCGAGTCCAACACGATATTGGTGTTTTCCAAACTTATTGATGCTAGATTCCGGGTTTCAAATTCAGTATTGGTAATATCTAGGCCTCGCTTCAACGGCATCATTTCTAGCGTCTTCAGCATCGGAGGTCTCATCTTCAACATTCACTGGATCAATATTATCAACAACCTGACCAATAGTTGGAAAAGAATCAATCTTGTCTCCTTGTTGTTCATCCGTCTCCATTAAGTAAACGGATTTATTTTGGTATCGCCCTTTACCATATGAATCCCATCTGGTGTGATATTGCTTCTTGTGGTATGAATTATTATTATTATTCTGGAACTTGTTTTTACCATCTTGTCTGGTATTGTAATTTGACGAATAGTTTCGGTAAGTAGAATAATTATTTGCTGAGGGAGTTCTGTCAAATCTACCATTTCCACGTCTATATTGTTGTTGGAATTTTCCCTTTTGCACATAAGCAACAGTAACTTGTCCAGTTTCATCATCTACCAATTCGATCTGGTCTGTTTCGTCTTCGGGAAAGTCTACAGTACTTAAAGATACTGTATTGGTAAACTTCCTATTGCTAAGTGCCATTGATAATTTGGCATAGAATTCATCAGGATTTTTAAAGGCAGCGAAATCGATTTGGACGAGTGTGTCACTAAAGCATCTTTGCAATTTGGATAATAAAACGATTTTGTCATTAACGAATTTATTGCGATAATTGATTGTCTTATCGACGGCTTCTCGATAACGATTAATGAATGAGGATGCAGTTTCCCCTTCAACTGGTTCTAATTTTTGAGCTTGCACCGTTAATTCCATATTGATATTTTCCCAATTTTGAGATTCTAGAATGGAGATGGCTAATTGCTTCCAACTAGGGTTGGACAGTAATATGGCATCATATCTCGTCGCTAATGCACCATTCATGTAAATTTGGGCAGCGAAAAACCAAACTGATTTTGACAAGTGGTTACCCCTGAAGTATTGTTGAATCTTCATTAACTTCAGCAATGCTTGATGGTCATCGAGTCCTTGAATAACGTATTCTTCCACCTTGGCTGGGTGTTTGTAATACACAGGAGCAAAATCATCTACCAAGGAGGTATCCAACTGAGGTAAAAACCTTTGAATCTTGTCCTCCATGGATGTACCATTGTTGTTGGCCATCCCACCAGTTTTGGTTGCCTTTTCCAATGATTCTAATCTGGCTGCTAACATTTTGGAGTAATCTTCAATGTTTTGTACCCTTTCTAAATTGTACTGTTCAAAAGCAACTTCACGGTCTTCAACTTCCTTGAAGTGAGCAGCTTCAGCCGGTTCATGAGTGTTGAAATGTTCAGCAATTAATGTTTGTTTCCGTTCGTTTTCCAGTTCCACTTCAGCTTCATATTGTTCGAAACTTTTCATTTCAGCTTTAATGGAAGCTTGTTCAGACGCAACTTCGGCTACTTTCATGTTCAAGTTTCCCATAGCCTTTTGAACTTCTTGTTGAACAATAGCGGCAATCGTTTGGGCTGAGATCATTTGAGACTGTTGAAATCTCATGAACTCCTGAAATTGTTCTTGAGACATAGGAGCAGCCGTTGGAACAGCTTCGGAACCTGGTTGAGATACTGGTTGAGCCCTATCCTGAACAGCAGGAGCGACAGCAGCATTGACATTAGCGGCGGTTGCAGCATTATTAGCGGCATTGTCCTTATTATTGGAGTTGTTGTTAATTGTTTCAGTCATTTTGATTAAGTAAGATAAATTGATAACTTTGGAAATAACTAAAATTGGTTATTTGTTGGAAAAATTTGTTGTCGACAAATTCACAGATGTAAAATACTAAGAGATATAGAAAATTAATTTTCTATTTGATACCGGTAATTGAAAGGTGTTAATGAGTTTCTTCGTTCCTTAAATGGACTTATAAAGATTGGTTTAACAGTATTCAATAATGATTGTGTATTCTAGTTCGTTGTCTTCTAAAAAGACGAGAAGTATGTAGTACTTAGTAATTTACATCTTATATAATTAGTTTTTATTGGCTACGGCTATTCAACTGAATATCCGTGCATCTTTGTGTTACTATTTGCATCCAACAAAATGAAATCACGTGCTGCATGCATTGATTACAGTACGTATGTAAAGTAAAGTTCGATGAGCTCATATACACATACATTAATGTATCATCAATTACAAGGAATCTGAATCAAAAGATTGATAATGCACAATCAGATCAAAAAAGAATAATTTATTTCAAATCAAACTAATCATATCACGTGATGCTAGTCGTGTCCCATCCTATTATTTATGAATATTTTTATTATTACTACTGATTCTTATTATATGTATCACCATGTCAAAAGGCAGAGATTGGGTTATAATTAATTAAAAAAATATTTTCATATCCTAATTTATTATTACTTTGGGTTATTCTCATTTTATTTGTTAATTTCAGTTAAACTTTGAACGAATTATTAGGTAAAAAAAAAAAAAAGAAGCATATAATGGAGTGATAACAGTACTTATAATCTATAGATTAAATTTCACTAACCGATGAATCAAAACGTAAAAAAAAAAATAAAGATTAAAATATTTGTTTTACATCAGAATTACAATATATCAAATTATGAAAAAAGAACATAACATCATATTTAGTTCAATCCAACCGTCTATGTTAATGTCAATAATTTTAATTATTCCGTTTTAGGAAATGTAATTGCTTGCAAGAAATTTTTTAATTGAGACACGTCTTCGTTTTTTTTTATTTTTTATTTTTGTTTTTTGAATATCCCCAAGCAACAACCTGCACCGTACAATTTAAGTTTATCATCAAATCACTATAATCAAGAGCCAATTCTTATCATTCTCTTTGGTTAGTTATACTTGATGAACATGAAGATCTTTTATAGAATCAAATTTGCGCTTGGTTACTTTCGAGGAGGAAGGAACAAAGGAAGGAAGGAGTAAAAACTTGGTAGCAACAAATTCTGAAACAATCAAAAGAAAATTTTTTTTTTTTTTTTTATTATTATTTTTCTCACAGTTTCTTTGATTTGTGTTTCTCCCCTTTTTTTTAGGATTTTTGATTTTTGTTCAACAGAAAAATTTATCAATTATCTTTCCACTTTTTTTTTTTGTTTTTTTTTTTTCCTTTTTGATTGGTTACTTTTGCTATTCTAAAGTTATTGTTGATGACGATAGAGTTATTATCCGCATTGTCTTAAATTCATTTCCTTTATAGTTACCTCCAATCAATATTCTGATTGCCTGAAACAACCATGTCAAATAATTATCATCATCATCATCACCATCATCAACTGCAACCACCACCACTACCACCTTCTCTACAACAACAACAAATGAACGAACATCCTCATTCTCATAATCAAGGTAATTCAATTCAAGCTATTCACAATATTAATCAACAAAACTCTTACCCAATTCATCATCAACAATCGTTTTTGCCAAATCATCAATCACATCAGTTTAATCAGCACTATTTAGGACAATCACCTCCTCTCCCAGCACCTCCTCCACTTCCACATACTTTTACTGTTCCTCAGGGTGTACCTCCTCAATCTCAATTTCAAAATCAAAATCAGCAGGGGCCAAATTTCCCATTACCTCCACCTCAAGCAATTGTAACAAATATTAAAGATATACCGCAAAATGTCAATACATTCATCACTACTACTACTACTAAAAAATCAACTACCCCTTTACAAACTCCTAAAAAGAAAAGAGGAAGACCACCAAAACCAGATTCTTTAGCTCAAAAGATTACCACCACTTTGAATATTAATATTAATGCGTCTCCTCCAAACTCAAATCCAGCGGAACTGAACTCTAATCTGATGGTTAAACGTGGTGCTCCAGATGCTTTTACTCCCTTGATGAGAGTAAGTCCAACACATCCTCTTAAGAGAAGAAGAAAATCTTCTGTTGGTACCACTACTTCTGGTTCTCCAACAGCAAAACGTTCAAAATCTACAAAGAAATCAAACAAGACCACTACAAACGATACTCCTCATTTAGTGACTCCATTGTCTTCTTCTTCTGATGGAAATTTCCCATCTTCTGAACACTCTTATCAATTCGATTATAAAACCTTGGATAAATTGTCTATGGTTACTCAGTCTCAAGGCTATTATAATACTCCTCCTCCAACTTCAACAAATGCTTCATTCTCAACCCCAAATCAACCACGCCATTCATCTGGACTCCCAACTCCTAGGGAACAATTGAACAATAATAGTAAAATCTATTCGTCGGAGTCATCTCAACTTTCTAAAATTAACGAATGTAAACAAGAATCTACTTCTCCAAGTAAAAACTTATTACCTCCTGTGTCACTAACAAGTAACAGCAATAATAACACACATCCTTTAGATAAATTAAAAGGTTCACCAATTAAAATAAATAGAGAAAAACCTACTTCCCCAATAGAAATTGTTCCTAAATCCAATAATATCAATAGCACCGCCACCACCACCAATACCAATACTACAGTAGACAGTATCAAATCTAGAAAGCAATCATCAGCATCGTCTTCTGCGGAAGAATTCCTGTTTAAGTTAACAATTGATGATCTGGGTAAAGCAGTATTGTCCGGTGACATGTTTGCTCCTACAAAACTATCCATGGAACTGGTTCCATCTCATCCAAGATCTCCAAAGAAATCTTCACCTATACAAAATTCACCAAGTTCTAAGCAAGTTATAGATACTCCTTCGACTTTGGTTCAATCAAATTCTGTAATTGGAATAGAAACTCTTCATACAGAGCCCAAAGTAAAAGCTCCGTTGAGGAGACATAATTCTGATATTACAAATTTCACTTCTTCCGCAAGAGATTCACTTCCTATTTTATCGTCAATTAATGAAGCAGCAATACAGTCAAACAATCCACAAACTCCAAAGGATACATATACATATGCTTCCACTGGGTTAACTCCATTGTTTAATTTAACTCCTCAGTTTAATGCCTTGATGTATTCTGTTATGAATTTGAATGGTTCTCCATCGCCTTTCAAACGAGCCAACAATCCATTTTTAGTTAACCAAGAAATTTTCACTTGTTGTGGTGTCAACGAATCAAATAGCCAACAACAACAGCAACAACAATCCAATACATCATCGTCATTATCATCTGAATCACAACAGTTAGAAGAACTTGTTGAACAACCTCATTTGGAAGATCATCAAAGTGATTTGTCTTCCGAATTGTTAACCTCAAAAGATACGACTGCTACTGATATAATCCAACAGAATTATCTGCTGACTTCATCGTCTTCATCATTGGATGAATCTGGTGATGCTAGATTAGCTTTAAAGAAGATTATTCACGTTAAAAGACAATAATTTATATAGATGTTTTCCTTCCTTCTTCCCTACTCGTTGATTTATTTTTTGTTTAGTTCATAAATGTTTATTAGTTATTATTATTAGTTACTATTATTATTAGTTACTATTATTATTATTATCTTTTATATTAGATTAAATGTACAATATTAATTGCAATTGATAATCCGTTTATTGCATTTCTTTGGACTGATAAAAATCAGAATCCGGGTAAATACCAAGTCCTGTATATAAATACGATAGACTGTCTAGCAAAATAAGGTCGTGTGAAAATTAAACTGAAAATTTTCTCATTTTTTTTTTGGTTTGATGTTCTCCCACCATACAAATGAAATTAAAGAAAAAAATTTTTTCCCATCATCATCACATTCCTTTTCTTCTTCTTTTTCTTCTTCATCTTATAATTTGATATATACCGACAATGTCTCACAGAAAGTACGAAGCACCACGTCACGGTTCCTTAGGTTTCTTGCCAAGAAAGAGAGCTGCTAAGCAAAGAGGAAGAGTTAAGTCCTTCCCAAAGGATGTCAAATCTAAACCAGTTGCTTTAACTGCCTTCTTAGGTTACAAGGCTGGTATGACCACCATTGTTAGAGATTTGGACAGACCAGGTTCTAAAATGCACAAGAGAGAAGTTGTTGAAGCTGCTACTGTTGTTGACACCCCACCATTAGTTGTTGTTGGTGTTGTTGGTTATGTCGAAACTCCAAGAGGTTTAAGATCATTAACTACCGTTTGGGCTGAACATTTGTCTGAAGAAGTTAGAAGAAGATTCTACAAGAACTGGTACAAATCCAAGAAGAAGGCTTTCACTAAGTACTCTGGTAAATACGCCACTGATGCTAAACAAATTGAAACCGAATTGGCCAGAATTAAGAAGTACGCTTCTGTTGTCAGAGTTTTGGCTCACACCCAAATCAAAAAGACTCCATTGACTCAAAAGAAAGCTCACTTGGCTGAAATCCAAATCAATGGTGGTTCTATCTCCGACAAAGTTGACTGGGCTAGAGAACACTTTGAAAAGGAAGTTTCCGTTGACTCTGTTTTCGAACAAGATGAAATGATTGATGTCATTGCTGTCACTAAAGGTCACGGTTTCGAGGGTGTTACCCACAGATGGGGTACCAAGAAATTACCAAGAAAGACCCACAGAGGTTTGAGAAAGGTTGCTTGTATTGGTGCTTGGCATCCAGCTAATGTTAACTGGACCGTTGCCAGAGCTGGTCAAAACGGTTACCACCACAGAACTTCTATTAACCACAAGGTTTACAGAGTTGGTAAAGGTTCCGATGAAGCTAACGGTGCTACTGAATTCGACAGAACCAAGAAAACCATTAACCCAATGGGTGGTTTCGTTAGATACGGTAACGTTCAAAACGATTTCGTTTTGTTGAAGGGTTCTATTCCAGGTATCAAGAAGAGAGTTGTCACTTTGAGAAAATCCTTATACGTTGACACTTCTAGAAGAGCTTTGGAAAAGGTTAACTTGAAATGGATCGATACCGCTTCTAGATTCGGTAAAGGTAGATTCCAAACCCCAGCTGAAAAACACGCTTTCTTGGGTACCTTGAAGAAGGACTTGGATAACTAAGTTAATTTTCTGCCTCAATCATAGGTAGTTGTATGTTTATGTATATATCAGTTAAATAGCAATTTTTTGGTGTTTAGTTAAGATAAATATTATAACTTCAACTTGGTTAGTTTCAAAATAATCAATCTTTAATTGTAGATCATATGAGTATAGTAGTATAGTCGCTTGGTGGTAGAGGAGTGTGTTCATCATTATTTTTTTTTTTTTTTTCCAATCGTTCGCGCGATGAGTGGGAAATTTAATGTACAGTATTTTTTTTTTTTTTTTTACTTTTAGTTTGAGTATTAAAACCTTTTGTAAAAGTCATCACTCATCACCCATTCTATATACATAAACATACACATACCTGTACCACCCTCATTTAATAGATCATGTCATCAGCAAAACAGGGACTTCCACAAGTTAGAGCACCTACATTACCATCCAAAACCACCCCTGAACAAAGATATTGGAGAAGTTACATTAATCCTCAATTAATTAAAGAAAATCATCCTATAACTAGTATTGAGTTTAATCCCGTCACCAATGATTTTGCTGTCGCTTCATCAACTAAAATTCAAATTTTTTCAAGTAAAACAAGACAAGTAATCAAAACGTTTTCTCGATTTAAAGATACTGTAAATTGTGGAAATTATCGATATGATGGAAAATTACTCGTTGCTAGTGATGCATCAGGATTAGTCTCAATATATGATTGTTATAAACCAAATAATTTACTTGTTTCTTTAACTCCTTCATCTTTTGGTACAAAAGTAGCTAAATTTCATCCAACTATTGGAAATCAATTAATTACTGGATCAAATGATAAAATTGTTCGAATTTTTGATATTTCTCAAACTTCAACTGGTCCAATATATAAAATTGATGAGAAACATGATGATTATATATCAAGTTTTGATTTTATTAATCCAAATTTATTAGCTACTGGTTGTTATGATGGAAAAATTCGATTGTTTGATACTAGAATTGATTCTAATGGTTCAAATCTTATTACTACTTTTGATCAAGAAAATCCTGTCGAAGATGTACTTTCAATAACTTCAAATTTATTAACTTCTTCAGGTGGTTCGTATGTTAAAGTATTTGATCTTAATAGAATGACCTCAATTCATCAATTAAATAATTTTACAAAATCAACTACATGTTTGAAAAAAACTATCAATAATGGTTTAATGGTTGGTTCATTAGATGGTACAGTTAAAATATTTGATTCAAGTTCTGCAAATTGGAAAGTTCAATTTGGTTGGAAATTCGGTGATGGTGTATTATCTTGTGGAGTTTCTCCAGTGAATCAAAAACATTTTGTCACAGGTTTAACTTCAGGTTTATTAACTATTAGATCTAAAAAAACTGAAAAAAGTGATCCTAGTAAAGCAATGGTCAAATCTGGAGGTTATGCAAGAATGATGAAAGGTAGAGATTATGGTGGTGAAGAAGAAGATCATATAATCAAGCAACAACTGAGTATTCCTTCAGGAAAGAAGGGATTTACTGGGAATGTAGGTGAATTAATGGCTAATTATAAAAAATCTTTACAAATTGAAGACATCAAACCAAATGAATTAAATCAACAAATTAACGAAGCTAAGCAAGCTCAAGAAATTTGTGGTATGTTGGAACTTTTAGGTGTATAATAACAATAATTAATAAATAAAGAAATAATAATAATAATAATAAAAAAAAAAAAATAAAACACGAATAAATAAATCTTCTATTACTATTTTTAAATATATACATCTGTAATCGGAAGTTTGATTTTATCCCAATTGGTCATGATTTTAAATTCAGGATTCAAATTATTATTTCTCAAATCAATCTCTTCAAGTTTTTCAAAATTCTTAAAATTACCATGAATTCTCTGAATGCGATTTTCACTTAGATCTAAGAATTCAAGATTCGTAGGAAATTTTGCAGCATTAATTGAAAGAAGTCGATTTGCACGTAACTTTAATTCTTTCAATTCATGAAAATCTTCAAAATTGAGTGCCTTCAATTTAGTTATTTTCAAATGGGTATAAGTCAAATCCAAAAACTCTAGACCTTCAGGAAATATTGACCATTCATACAAGCGACTGAGATTATTATGTGCCAACGATAATTTCTTCAAAGTAGATGGGAAATTACGAGCATGGGCTAATCGATTACCACGCAAATACAATGACTTTAAATTTCTGGGCCATCTGGTACTAGATTCAATCTCCTTAATACGATTGTAACAAATACTCAACTCTTCTACCGAATCTGGAATAACTAAAGTGTTCTCATCAATACAAGTAATGTCATTTTCAGTCAAATCCAATCTTTTAAGACTCTGACCGGTGACATGTATTCGAGATAGTTCACTTAAATTTATTTTCAACACATTCACATTATCCGGCAACTCAAGTATACCATCTTCTGACAATATACGGCAATAATTAAAGGTGATTTCTTTCAAGTTCTCTAAGTTTTTGATACATTTCTTTTCAAACTCAAAAATGCCAAACTTAAGGCTTTGAACCGACCGAGGAATTTCTCCAATTATTGAAAATCTATAAAATGAATCAACTTCAAGGGATTCCAATTTTGGTAGTGTATTCAAATTGAAATCAAAAATAAGATCATTTACATACTTCGATTGTAAATCCGGGCAGATCTCCAATCGGCGTAGTGATCTGCTAAGCGGGATACCTTGGGCACAAGTCTTCTGCCTTTTATGTGAAGGCAGGGATACTCGATCAATGCTCCCAAAAAACAGATCAACTATCGATAAATCCTCAAGTGTTTTCAGTGAGACTAATTTGTTGGTCATTTCAAAATTTATTGTTTCGGGATGAAGTGAAAGTTTTCGTAAACCTGAATAACTAGATTTTGTATCATCTAACCTTATAGTTGTATCAGCATCAATTTCCAATATACCTTCGGGCAATATACATATTGAGTTGGTGGGATCTTCTGCACGTATATATTTCAAACAATGTAATTTATCAAATCGAACAATATTTGGTTCCACATTACGAGGTGCTGAAGATATGCTAACGTCTAGCCTTTCTAAATTTGGTGGAAAATTTGGTATAACATCGGATTCCTGTTTGGCTGGAATGTTCAAAATACAAGTTAGGTCCACCAATTGTCTAGGTATCAATTTTAATTCATCTAGCTCAAGAATCATGTTATATGATGCCACATCAAGCACTCTTAAATAAGGAAGGTTATGCTTAAAAAACGTAAAAGCGTCAAGAGATTGCACATTTAAAGAAAGGGATCGACAATGTTCAACCAATTGCAAAATCCGAGGACTTATTGTGGAAATGTCCCGATATGAAAATAAAAGCTTAGAATACTTTTGTAATAACTCGTCCGAAATGTTATTTAACCAATATGGATCTCCACCTTTATATCCCACCAGAAATTTAGTATCAACACCATGTAAATTCTCAGTAATCAACTCAAGTAGATTTTTAAGCGAATCATCATCACCCAATATAATAGTCTTGATCTTCACTTTTGGAACACTTTTAATAAATTTCAATATGCGTTTGATATCACAGAATTCAACTGAATCCTCTTTAGCAGAACCGTATCTTGTTTCATACAGAGCGACTTCTTGCTCAGAAGATGACGATTCTGTATAATATCTCGACTCAGGAATAACAATAGTAGTATACAATGATTGCATCACGCTATCATGTATTTCCGGTATATCTTTCCACTTAAATAATTGTGATTTCGGAACAAAGCTGAATATGAGTCCTAGTAACTCGTAAGGCAAATCAGTCAAACCAACCTTGCTCATATTTGGCTTCCTTTTGATTTTTTTTAATAAATCCCGTATAACAATTAATTCTAACGCTCTTTGTTGATTTAATTAGTTACCAAAGTGTTGTTGTTGTTGTTGTTGTTGTTGTTGATGATAAGGACAATAACTATAATGATGTCGTTGTTGTTTAGTGGATTTATGGAAGGCGCGTGTGTAATAATTTGAAAGCATTAAAAATAAAAAAAAAAAAAAAAAAAATTTAATACTTAATACATCTAAGAAATACACGTAAATTTTACAAAACTTGAAAATATTGTCAACCGTTGAAATTGATACAAACACGGCAACTATCATGGATGCTCTAATATGATATTTTTACTAGGATATATTCCTTGGCTAGCTATTTTGAATATAGAGGAAAGAAAAAGGATCTTGATAAATAAACTTTATTAGCACAATACTCCAAGATTAATAAGTCACGTTGATCTATTGAGTCAAACGAAGAACTTCATTCAATGCTTTTTCAGATAATTGTTGTAACAGCCATATCCGGCATATCTACATGTTAAACCTAACTACTTTCATTTGATTAAACAAATATTAACTAGTCTAATCAAATGAACTTACTCCAAAGCACCATTTTGTTTAAAAAAAAAAATGATAAATAAATGCAATATAAATTACTAAAAATCTTTCAATTCTATACAAATAAATAACTATAACCCGACCCATGAACGTACCAACTCTCTAACTGCATTAATACTAGCCATAATAACCATAACTGTACCAAAGACTGAGAAACTTAAGCTTGACATTGAAGCAGCACGGGGATCAACATTCAATAAATGAGCTGTTGCAATAGCACCACAATTAATTCCAAGAGTCACGCCTCTAGTGACATAATCTTGTTTATCTACTCTTAACAATCTAAATACTGGTTCATTGATCAAAACTCCCAAGATTCCCGATAAAATAGTACACACTGCCATTAATGGAACAGAACCTCCTAAAGCTTGGATTAATGGTGTACCCAAAGCCAATGTTACAGAACGTCCAATAAATCCAATTGATCTACCCGCTTCTATACCAATTGCATGACATACAACTGGATAAATGAAAAATGTCAATGCAATACTGGCCAAAATTGTTGGTGTTAAAATATGGAAATTGTTAACAAAATCCCGTCTATAGGAAAACATTGGAAGTGATAAACTGACAATACTAACTTGCATAAGTGACGATAAAAAATCACCACATCCGGGCCATTGTGGTGTTGAAGTTGGATCATTACTTGGAACTTTATCTGATTTACCATCATTGTTCAAATTCAACCCACTGAATAAGTTCAGATAGTTTTTCCCTGTCTTGTAAAACTTCAAATCCTGTAAAAAGCCTTCTGGATTATGGTGATAAATCAATGAACCGATAAAACAAATAAATAAAATAAACCCAGTTGATATGATAATAGGATGGGCAAATTTTTTAGTCACTGGGTATTTTTGTGGAATTAATAATGCAATATAATATGACAATACAGTAATGCTTAAATGATAAGGAAGGTATGTGTGTATCGATGGAACGTAGTATAATGGTATTGATACAATGAACAAAACAAAGTATAAAATCCAGTCAATGTAATTAGTGATAAAGACAGTAACTTGTGAATGTTCTTGTAATTCCTCTTCTTGTTGTTGTTCAACAGATATACTTTCCAGCTCTGAAATCAGCAGTTGTCGCTGTGATTGTTTTTTTGTTGGTAATGGCTCTGTTCTTGGATATATATCCACATGATGTGGTTTATGGTATATTGGCTCTGGTTCTGGTAACATTGAACTAGTGGTATCATCAAACGGATTTTCATTTATAACACGAGGTGGAGTAACTTCTCGATTATTTCTAGCAGGTTGTAAACTATCAAGGTCAATGGTGGTAATATCATCTCTCATACTGGTGAATGTTCTGGTGGTTGTTCGAATAACTTCCATTTCAATTTCCTCTTCATCATCTGAAAGTATCTTTTCTTCCTTGTATCCAAACTTTTCGACTATAATCTTAAATAATTTGATCATACCAACATCTGCTAATATCAAACCAGCTAATCCAACAACAAACACCCCAGCAATCTTCAAACACTCGATGAAAGATATTGGTTCAGATAGTGGTAACATAACAAACGATGGGATAAAGAAAACATTAATCCATTTTAATGTAAAGTTCATTGATGGCTTGATCAATCGCAAATAATTTGTTAAAGTCCATGATGAACCATTTCTTAACTTTTTGATAAACGCTGAATCTCCCTTTAATTCACTGAGTAAACTCAATACACATAAGAACACTAAATTAATCAACAATCCCAACACAGAACTTGGAAATTTGATCTTAGCAATATCAACTAATAAAATATTGAGACCATACAAGATCATTAACAAGATAATTATTCCAATGGGAATGATTAGGTAGCTATGAATCAAATGATGTCGTGAGTACCATATTCCTTTCCACACCAGATGCCATAAGTTTTCATTCTCCATTGCGGGTAGATTATTTTATATTCAATGAAAATAGTAGCAATTGATAAAATTAAATAATGAAAGCTTGTTAAAAAGAAGACAAAAAAGTATTACTATTCATAATTTTTTTTTTTTTTTTGAAAAATGTTTATGTGTGGGGGAAACAGTAATACGCAGATCATTACCGCGAAGTCAGTTCTTATCTCACAGGGCTACTACGGGAGAACGGCGCCGATGACTGAGCATTTTTCTCGATATTTTTGACTCGACCTTGGTGCGAGGGAATGAGCTTCTGAAAAGAGTAAAAATAATCGGTGTTTCCAACCACTCATTCATAGAGTCCCGAATTTCGGAAAATCTTCATTACCACTGTTAAATAAATTATATTCATTATCTTTTTTTTTAATGATTCCTTTTCATTTACTAATATACATAACTATATGATTACATTTAAGCTTCACCAGCTTCAATGAGTTCTTTGAATTCTTCTTTGGCGTATCTTAAACCACAGTAACCACAAGTGCCAGCCTTTGGTTGATCCAAGTTGATGAAAACCTTTGGATGACCTTGTAAAGTGCTTCCTCTATTACCATCACAAACAGCGATGTTACCTTCTTTATGAGTCAAGTATTTTATTGGTTCTTTGGCGATTAAATCTATGGCAGCATAAGGTCTTGGTTGTTGTTCCAAATCTCTTTGAACAAATCTATGTGGAAATTTATTAATAACTTCTATTCTTTCTTCTTGAGATGGAGACCATGTTACGTCTCTATTTGGTGCTTGTTGAACATATTCATTATTTTTCAAATCTTTAGCATTTAATTTTAAAGCATCTGGTCTAGCCAATGATGAATTGAAACGTAAAAATGAAAGTGGTCTGGCTGAAAGTCTAGTTATTCTTAACATGATAAAATGTGAAATATGATAATGAATAGATAATGATTGATAACCCTATATGTGTTGTGATTCCAGTAGTAGTATCTTTTTTTTTTCTTTCTTTCTTTTTCTTCTATATAATTTTAAAGAGAGCAAAAAAAAAAATAAAAAATATGTTAAGCAAAATTTCTCACGCTGTAATTGGGTGAAGAATTTGAAAAACAGGTTGGTACACGCACTACTTAAAGGAAAGCATCAAATAATGATAACAACCAATTTATGTGCATCTTATGCCTAATGAACATGAGAGTAAACTTATATATATTGTTTTTTTTGAATAGAAACATATAAACCATATTTGATATTGGAAATGATATAAGACAATACCAAGAATGAAAGTCCAATCCAAAGTACTGGGAAAAACCAAATTACCTGAATTACTAAAATTACTAGCAACTACCAAAGTCAATGCTGAGGGCAACAAGTTTGTCTAATTCCTCTGATGCCGATGGTAATTGTTTGGTACGCAGTCCTTCTAGGAAAATTCATATTGCTTGTATTGATACAGGGGCGTTATTTATTCAGTGGTGGTTATTAATGAACATCAACTTTTCTTGGTTTCACAAATTGGCTGGAGTTTACACTCAGATAGAGTCATATAGGATTTTTCTGTTGTTACCTTATCCATGATGATCTTCAGTAATTTAGTAACAACAATTCAACTACTCAGGTTTTTCACAATTAATTTTGGATATGGGTGTGAAAATTAGTTTAGTGTAATGTATAATGACAGAGCAGGCGCTTTCAGTATTGTATCCACATCTTGTATCAGTTTGATAATTGTTCTCACTAATACATAACCAGTTGAGTATGGAGAATTGGGTTATTGCATCTTTTGATGTGTATGTAACTCATGTCGTTTGTGTTTTTTCTTTTTTTTGGTAGCTTCTACAAGACAGAAAATATATAATTCCGAATCTAGTGTGTATATTTCCGGTGCTCAAAAATCAAAACCCTTTAAAGAACTCACACTTTTGAAAGAAAGACTTTACCCCAGATAAATACCATTGGCAACAATTACCGTCAATGAGAATACTTGAGATTGTATTATCTACATGCTCTTAATTTCCTGTGCAGTGGATCTTCTTGTTAGTTTAGCTTTACCATACCAGCTTTGGTTTTACTTGACTAATAATTACATAAGTGAGAACCACAAAATACGTGCATATACCTTATTATTGGGTGCGTTAAAAAAAAAAAAATAGGGAGAAGCAACATATGCAAGTGGAATTAATTGCTCTTTCCAAATTTCCACAGTTTTTTTTTTTTAACTTTTTTCATTGGGGAAAGCAATTACCCATCGAGAAGTCGATTCAACGATTTCCGGGTTTGAGGTTATAAAATGATGTGTTTTTCTCTTATTGGCTTTCTTTCTATATTACTTTTTTTTTTTAGTCCTAATTCATTAACTTTTTTTTTTTTTACCTATCTATTTCAATTCAAACAACCATGGCTCCACCAAGAACTGCAATTATTCTTTACTCCCTTTATCATCACATCTACGAATTAGGTGTTGCTCAAAAAGCTGGTATTTTGAAAGCAGGTGGTCATGCAGATATCTTTCAAGTTCCAGAAACTTTAAGTTCAGAAGTTTTGAAACTTGTTAAAGCACCACCAAAACCAGATATTCCAATTGCAGAAACTAAAATTTTAACTGAATATGATGCTTTCTTATTTGGTGTTCCAACTAGGTATGGTAATTTCCCAGCTCAATGGAAAAGCTTTATTGATGCCACTGGTGGATTATGGGCAAAACAAGCTTTGAGGGGTAAATATGCTGGTGTTTTTGTTTCAACTGGTACTCTTGGTGGTGGTCAAGAAACTACTGCTATTAATACATTGAGTACCTTAGCTCATCATGGTATTATTTATGTTCCATTTGGTTACGGTCATCCAGGTCTTACTACTTTTGATGAAATTCATGGTGGTTCTCCATGGGGTGCTGGTACTTTTGCTGGTGCTGATGGTTCTAGAAAAGTCACTGATTTGGAAAAATCCATTGCTGAACAACAAGGACATGATTTCTATAAACTGATCACTAAAACCTGGTAGTTTTGATTATAATAATACGTAGAAGTATAGATTCTTTATAGTGAAAACAACATACATACATTTACATTTACATTTCTTGAACAAAGTTGTGCTGGTCGTGTATAAACCATTAGTTTGATTAGAAACAACAATTGTTAGAGAATGAAAAAAAAAAAAAGAAAAAAAATTTGGTGAGGGAAGATTTTCAACAAAACATTAAAATTTCAAAAGTAGAAGTCTTACTCGAGTAAAATTTATCAGATACTAGAGTTATTCAACAAAAATGTCATCGTCAAATAAATCTCAGAAGTCAATGAAGCAAGATTATATTGCTAAAGTTCGTTATACAAATAACTTACCACCACCACCATTAAATCCAAAATTTATTGCATACAACACTACTGATGCAGTATCATCAAAACAAGAAGGTGAATACTTAATGGCATCTTTATTTCGTAAAGAGAATTTCCAAAATTTAATGGAAAGAATAGATGATCAATTAGGATTGAATTTGAATTTAATAAACAATCATGGATTTTTATCTGATGAGAAAATAGAGGCTATTGGGAAATTAAAATATGATCAATTGCATCCAAAAGATCGTGTACTATTAAGAGATGCTGGTATTGGAAGAATTTCAAAGAATGAACCTGGCGTTTCATTTTTAAGAAGAACTGAATATATTTCGGAACGTCCATTATCGAAAGGATCTGCAGGATTAAGTACAACCAATGAAGAAGCCAAGAATAAAGAAAGATTATCTAAAGATGAGCATTTTGATGCTGATTCTCAATTAAATAAAATTGAAGAAGGTTTTACTCTTGCCAATGATACATTAAATGATTTTTCTAGATTGAAACATCCACGAAAGAAACACTTAAAGGCAGTGGGTGCTTGGCCATTATTACCTGATACATCAATGTTGGATAATATTTTTTATAATTTGAAATTCACAGGTAGTGCATCTATTGAAAGAGAATTGAAACAACAGCATAGAGGTAAAGGTAATAAAGAACTAATTAACAAAGCTTTAGAAAGTGCAATTTTCAAACCAATTAAATCTGAAGAAGGTGAATGGGCATCTATGTTTAGAGTTGAAGATGAAGAACAAATTAAGAATTTATATGATAAATTACATTCTACTAAAAGAGAACAACCTATAAATTTATTAGATGAAGAAGAAGAAGAAGTCATGGACGAATTTAAATTTAAATATAATAAGAATTATGATATGGGATTTCATGAATTTCAACATATCAATGAAGAATTGGCCATCAAGTTTGTCCCTGTAGATGAAGTCAATAGTGAAGCACAACCAAATGGAAGATCTATTAAGAAGAGAAAGATTGCTTATTATTATCCAATTAAGGGTAAGATTGATTTGAAGAAACATAGAGCTTCAACAAATACTGAAATCAACAAATTTATAAGAGAAAGAACATTTGATGGAATAAACTTTAAATTAAGAGAACCAACTACTAATGAATTGAAAAAGATGGATACAATCAGATCAGAATATGATCCTATGGAATATGAAGGTGAAGATGAAGATGAAGATGAAGAAGAAGATGACGATGATGAAGCCAACGAAGACTTGTCTCAAATACATACCCAAAATGTTAAAGAAGGTAGAGAGAGCAGTAGTGAACATGAAGCAACTCCTACTGTAGAATAGATATTATAATAAAGTAATAATAACATGTATAGTATCAAATCAAATAATAACAGTAATAAATCTTGTCTATGTAATAATACAATGTTTTTTCTTTTTATCTTTACTTTTTTTGGTATCAGTTACTTCTTTAAGTTTTGAAGTACCCGGATTGGTGATGGAAGAATTTGACTGTGGGGTAGAAGTCTGGTTATTGTTCGTGGTGGAATTCTTGGTATTCTTCGAGGTGGTATTCGTATTAGTATTGTTGTTATTAGGGTTTCTCTTATCATATCTCTTCTGTAACCCTGCTGCTAATTTTTGATCTTCTTCTTCTTGTAACTGCTTCAACAATAAGTAATCATTGGTATTATTGGTATCTGAAGCGAAATTGGGCAAGTCTTGATTTATATCTAATACTGGATTAAATTCACCAGTAAAGAATAAATCATTGTTTCCTGACACACTATTCAATGATTGCCAAATGATGTGTGAAGATTTACTACTACTATGACCAGTTCCAATAAAGGAGGAATCAGTCAATAATAAATAGAATTCCTTATCAGATTTTTTAAATAAAGTGTTAAAATGGTTATTTCTGAAAAATACAATAAATTCATCATTATCCACTTGATCATTCAATTTATCAATACCTTGATTTGTCAATTGAGTTTGATTTAAACTTAACCATCTAGAAAGTAATTCTTTATTATGATGAATTTCTATATCATTTTCATCATGTAATAAATAATCTTGAATTCTATCAAAATTTTCTAAAGAATTAATCAACTCAACTAACGTTCTATAATCATCATCATTCCAAACTTCTGGTTCCTGATTAACTGGATCAACAACCCATCCATGCTTAAATTTTAAACCAAATATATCAAATAATTCTGTTCCTAAATCTAGTTGAAACTCCTCTGAATATAAGATAGGATTAACATTTAATCCAGTGTGTAATTGAGGTAAATTAGATAACAATTCATCAATAGTAAATTTATATCTTGACTCAATTCCTTCAATATAAACTAACAATAAATCAGCAATATATTCCAATACATTTTCTAAATTAATTTTTCCAGAACTATGATATTTGCTTATCAATTTTGATTTGAAATTATCCACGGCAATTTTCTTAGATTGGTCTTGATCCTTTTGATTGTTATAAAAAATCTCTTCATCATCATCAATAATATTGATTTTAGTCTGTATATCATGATTCAACAACAATGTATTACATAATGCAATCAAAGGACAAGGTCCATTTTCTTCTTGTAGTAAAATAGGGGTTGTTAACGAATCACTACGGGAGTCCAATTTCCAATTAATTAATTTAAGCGGAAATTGCACTACATCTTGGGGAGGATTTGCAATAGATGAAGATCCACTTGGTTCAGGATATTGAGCAGTATCTGTCATAAATATTTAATATCAAAGATTGGAATGGTTATTTTAAAAAAAAAAATAATAATAATAATAAAACTAAAATAATACAAATGTGGAAATATGATTAAGCTTAAATAATCAAAGTCGGGGCAATGTTTTGTTTAGAGAAAAATGAATTAAAAAAAAAAAAAAAAAGCGGTCCGACTTACGGGGCGAAGTTTATAACCATTGGAATAATGATTTACACGAGCTGTGGAGAACGAGAAAAGAAAAAAACATAAGAAATTTATCTTGGTACCAATCTCTCTCACAATATCCATAGATACACACATAGCCCAAGGGAAGCTACCAATGGATCTTAATAACAAAATAATAAGCCTATTACAAATCAACCCATAAAACAAACTAAAAAGTAAAAGAGACTGAAAAGTTTGACTTAAAATTTTTTAACCTCATTAATTTATATGTAAAAAGTAAATTAATTTTAGCAGACAAAGCATATATTAAACTCACTTGACACAGAGAAAAAATTAACTTTCACATAAACATACGTACATAACCTCCTTCATCTGTTTGTTCTTCATATTAATTTCAATTACGGATAAAATAAATCAAACCAAAAAGCAAGACACTCACACTGAAGAATACAACATTAAAGTTAAAGTCTTCTTGTTCAACAATTCTTTGTATTGATCTGTCGACTTTTTCTCTGGCAGCAATAGTTTTGGTGTATTTGTTTTCTGGAACGGTAGTCATATTTGGAGGTAATGCATCTTTGTTTGGATAGAACATTTCACAACATTGTTCAATTTGACCACATTTTATACCAATCTTCAAATAGTTTGGATCTCTGACGGATGATTTATGGTTAATAATTTGAATATAATGTTTGAATATTTGAACAACACCTGGGAAAGTTCTACTTTGTAAAATCAACTTACAAGTAGTACCTTTTCTGATCTTTACAACATCATGCAAAACCTTTGGATTATTGTAGACTTCAGCTAATGTGGCAACAGCCATGACTTGAGGGATAGCACAGAATGAAAAACTAGATGGATCTTTAACCAAAGATAAATATTCAAGACAATCAGTAACATGTTCTAATGCATTCAAAACTAATTCATTGATACAACTAACACCATCGAATTGCTTTGTTGGATCATTATGGAAAGCTGGTAACTTATCAGTGTATTTAGCCCAAATTTCCTTTGGCCAGAAACTTCTTCCATCTTCCAAATCTTCATGATAATCTCTAATGATATTAGTTTTTTGTAAAAATAAACCCATAGATTCTGCTTTTTCAAAATTGTTTGTACTTAATGATTCATCACCGAATTTAACCAACACTAAAAATTTGGTTAAACCTTCGCCAACCAAACCAGCAACATAATGACAGTATAAATCATAATCTTTGACACTAACGACACCATTAATGTTAAAATCTTCATCCAAGATATAATCAGCCATACCATTACCCATTTTCTTGGTGATATCTTTAATAATTGCTTGATATTCTGGTTTGAATCTATGGTATACACGCAAGATCTTGTCAAACTCGACTAAAACAGGTTTATCTTTTTCATTAGGTCCATTTCCATCAAAGGTCCAGTCTTTGGTATCTAATTTATCATCGAATGATCTCAATAATGGCACTTTGATGGCAGATTTAATGGTCATATCATCTTCAATGGTATCCAATGCTCTTAAAACAAGGTAAAAGATCATAATAGCATCACGTAAATCAGGATGTAATTCTTTGATAACAGCGGCAAATGATCTAGATGTTAATTTTAACAATTCATAACATCTTATTAAATCACTATCATTTGGATCAATTTTTTGTGGATGTAAAGTTTGTCTAAATCCTAAAATCTTGACTGCTGCAACCAATTCAGTAGGATGAGATAATAATTGAAATAATTTACCCATGTTAGCAATTGCTCCTTATTGATGAAATGTGATAGGAGAAGTAAAAGAGAGCAAGGATTTGTATACTTTTTTTTTTTTTTAAAGTATGTGTGTGTTTTTTTTTATTTTTTATTTTTTATTTTATTTAAATTTATTTTTATTTTAATTTTAATTTTAGTTTGTAGACAACCATGAAATCAATGAAACGAAAAATTTTTCAATACGAGCTGATGGATGGTACATATTAACAAATTCAGGCGAGGATTAAATTAGGTAATGCCATCTTCGACGCGCTCACCCCACGAGCAGAGAAAAAAACACTCGAACAAAGGAAAAGATGAGAAAATAAAATTTCCTACATGTTTATCATTTGGTGCGTGTGTGTGTGTGTGTCTGTTAATTTTTACTGTACTCTTACTTTTCTCCTTTTGGACAACCAATTTATTTTAGAAAAACGTCGACAGTTAAACGAGGCACGTGAATTCGCAGGTTTATACGACATGGATAATCATCTAACAAATATACATAAACATAGTAGGTTAGAAAGACATATTGATTATACACTACATTGTACATCTCCCTCCTTCTCCTTTTCTTCTGTCTTTCGTATGACTATATATCAAAAATTAACTTATATTTTAAATAAAACATATTGTTGCTAAAATAATATAGGCTCCTTCTATTGAATTATTCATTATTTTCAATCTTCTCAAACCATCTTCTAGCTGCTTTTATATTGTCCAAAATTAACAATTCTTCATGTTGTTGAATTAAGTTACTACCATCCTTTTTATCTTTCAATACAATCATAATAAACATATTATCAGTGATTATATCAATGAAGAAATTTACACCATTACTACCTCTAATAACTAAATTCTTAAAATTGGTTCTTAATTTTGTAATGGATTGTTTATAGGTTTTAATTATATTAGAAATCTTTTCAAATCTTTTAGGATCCAATTCTTCAACATCCTGTTCTATTTGATGATTTTCCAGTCCGTTTTCAATTTGTTTCCGTTGGTTTTGTATTGAAGCTGTTGATGAAATGACCAAAAATGTTGTTTTTTCAAATAATATAATTTCTTCGGCATCGAGAATAGAATTGAATTTTAATAAGCTATTATTGAATAAATTAATATTTGGAATCAATGAACAGACTATCTGTGACCAAGCCTTATACAAACTTTCATCCCATATAGAAGTTGGAAATCCAATCAATTTGAAATGATAAGGATTTGAAATTTTTTGTAATTTATCCATCATAATCTCAAACAATTCTTGACGTTTATCAATCTGGACCAAATCCATCTTATGAAGCAAAACAAAAACTTTTGCTCCTGGCAGGTATTGTTGTAAATTGGTCAATGATTTAATAAATATCTCAATATCTTTATTTATCAGTTTACTTTCAACATCAAACACATGAATTAATACTTGGACCATTTTAAATATATGATCTTTCTGGGAGGTGAAATAATTGTCCATAAATACTGTTTGACCTCCACAATCCCATAAATTTAATGTCATATTCCCTAAGAATCGCAAATGCAGTAATTCAACATCTATTGTTGCACCTAACCTTCTGGTATCTAATGCTGAATAATTCGAGAATATAATTGACCTCATCGAAGATTTACCGGAACCTGATCGTCCCATTAATAATAACTTATTTCTTGACGTTGAAGATGATGACATTGTCAAAAGTATTGGTTTAATGTGGTTATGTTAATAATGATAAAAAAAATAAAAAGTAAAAGAATTCAGATAAGCCGATTGTTTTTTTTTATCAGTTTGCTTTTAACGAAGACAAATCTCGCCCTTAACTAAATTGTATTTTTTGTTTATATTTTTTTTTTTCTTATTCGTTTCAGAGCATTTTGTCTTCACCGTGAAAAATAAAAAGCAAATGAATCAAGTCAACCATCGTTCGAATTTATAAAGCCTAATAAGTTTACTTCGTGTATATATTATACTACTAGGTAGTTTATTTCATACTTGGTAACTTCATGATTATCTATAATAATGTTCATGACAGCACATGACTTAAAACAAATTAATATTCCTTGGAGTCAAAGCATTTTCTTACTCTCTATGATAATGTCCCAAGTTTAGTTGAACATCTAATAAGCCATCATAGTATAGTGGTCAGTACGAGTCGTTGTGGAATCACAACAGTTCCGACTAGACCCAGGTTCGATTCCTGGTGATGGCAATTTCTTTTTTTGCGCAATATTTGAGAATCATTATTTTTTCTTTGATTATCGATTATCACATAGATGTCTAAATGAACTTGTAATTTTTTTCTTTCTTTTACTAATATTTAGAAGAACAAAATGTGTATTTACAATAATATTATTAACCAAAAATATAAATCAATATATTATAGAAAAATAATTATTCGAAACTATGTAGGAATTGTACAACCGAAATTATACCAAAAACAAAAATGTTGGTATCCGAAAAGAAAGAAACAAATCAACTTACTAACCAAAGAAATATTAAAAATTAGAAATTAAAAATCAAACTAATATAATAGTAAGCTTTCTATTAGAATTACCGAAAAAAATTATAAGAATTCATTAAGCAATACTCGAAAATGCAATAATTAACCACAAGAAAAGAAAATTTAAATAGAATTTAAAATTAAAATTATAATTATAATTGGACCATTAAAAGCTTAGAAGAAGTAAGCCAATGGAATCATAGCCAAAGCTAAGAAAGAAGCACCAGAAACGGCAGCGGAACCAGCGTAAGTGGAGATAACGGCGGAACCAGAAGCACTGGCAGAACCAGAAACTTGAGCAAGAGTGGTAGAACCAGTAGTGGCAGCTTCAGTAGTGGCTTTAGTGTAAGTAGAAACAGTCTTGTAAACAGTAGATTCATAAGTAGAACCTTTAGAAGTAACAGAGACAGTTTCTGGAACATAGACGGAACCTTCAGAAGTAATAACTTTAGTAACAACGGTTTCACCAGAAGCAGAAGTAATTGGGCAGTAGGTAACGTATTCAGTGGTTTTACCAGCAACAGTACCAGTAGTGGTAGATGGGGTGGCTTTAGCAGTAGTTTCGTAACAAGTGTCAGATTTACAAACAACAACAGTGACAACCTTGGTAGATTCTTCAGAAGCAGTAGAAGAAAGTGGGCAGTAAGTAACGTAGTCAGTAACGGTACCACCAATGACAGTTTGGGCAGTTGATGGGGTAGCAGCAACAGTGGTTTCTTTACAAGCATTGTTGTGACAAGAAGTGATGGTGACAACCTTGGTAGATTCAACGGTTTCAACAGAAGAAAGTGGGCAGTAAGTGGTATAAACAGTGGTGACACCAGAAACAGTGGTAGTGACAGCACTCAAAGTACCTGGAACAGTAGTACCGACACAAACATCGTTGGAACAAGAAGTAATGGTCAAGGTAACAGATGATTTATCAGTGACAGTAGAGACTGGAGCACCAGTAACAGAAGCACCAGAAGAAGCACCAGAAGAACCAGCAGAAGCAGAAGAAGCACCAGAAGAAGTAGCAGTAGTTTCAGTAGAAGATTCAATTTCGACACCAGAAGCAGTGGAAGTCAAGGTAGCTTCAGAAGTACTTGAAGAAACTGGATCAGCAACTTCGAAAGCAATATCACCACCGTCAACAGTGGTACCGTCGGTGTTTTCAATAGAAGCAATGAAGTCATCAATTTCATCTCTCTTAGCAATTGGAACTTCCTTCATCAATCTTCTTCTAATAGCAGCAGTAGAGTTAGAAGGTAATTCTTTTTCCAAATGAACTTGGTATAATGGAGCACCACTGTTACCGTACAAGTAACGAGCTGGGATATCGATAACTCTACCAGCATTTCTGATATCAGTTCTGTATCTGACACCTTCGTAAAGAGTGTAGTACCATTGAACATTGTATTCTTCAAGAGAAGTAAATTCGAAAATAACACTCAAACCAGATGGAATGGTGAATGGACAAACACCAGTATCTAAGTCGACAACAGCGACTTGTTGGCCTTCAACGAAACAACCGACATCTTTGGATAAAACAGAAGTGGTAAATAAAGCGGTGGCAGCAGCAGCAATAGTAGAGAATTTCATTGTCAATCTTATTTTTTTAAGCGAATGGATAAAATTGAAAATTTGTTCACAATGATTTTTTTAAAAAAAAAAAAACATTCAAATCTGTTACAGGGGGAAAGGGGCGTTATCACAAGTTTATATACTTTTTGCAAGCCATCAATTTATCACGAATATATTTTTCTTTGATAAACATACACAAAGTATTTTTAAAAGTCTAATGGTTACAAAAAATTGTTTTGTTGAAGTTAGGATCGTTTTGGCAATTTATCAAATAAAAATTTCTTTTTAGACTTTGTCTTTTTTGCAGTATTTTTCCTAATAATTTTATTTACCCCTTTACACAGATATCTAAAATTTGTTTTGTTTAGATAAAGCAGCATACAGAATACAGAACGCAAAAACAAAAAAAAAAAAATGACAAAGCTGGGTTTGAAAATTCCAAATCCAGCCCAAGTTTGCTTAATCGTGGTTTGTGACAGGTTCATGAAACATCTCAATGAAACTGACCCAACTAGCAATCGCCGCCTCCTCCTCACAAAAAAAAAAAAAAAAAGATTCTGAGAAAGAAAAGCCAAGAGTAAAAAGTCTACATTACATTCAACGATTCTTAGATCATTGATTTAATCTGAAGTACATTTCATTTTGCAGGATCAACGATGATAACGTTTGACACCACGTTTGTTGATCTTGATTAATTTCATAACGTTAACTAAGTTTAAGAGCAATAACATGATAAGTATGAGCACGACTGGAATTAGAAGGAATCCAACTTCTCACTCATTTTTTTTTTTTTTTCAATTGCCTTCTTCCCCCTTTCGTGAGTTTTCTTTTCACAAAGTCAAACAATAATGAGATATTATGGAGGCTTTTGACGCGGTTTTTTGAGATTTGCTGATAATCTTTTGTCTAATTTCTGTATAATCTAAATCGTTTGGAAAACAAATCTCCGGTTTAGAAACTTGAAAGTAAAATCTCCGTTCAAGAATATTGAATTTGAAATCTCTGTAGATATTAATACTTTTTCTTTAATTGTATGTCATTTAATCTCCAAGTGCTAACTCTATGTATGCTAAGGGTTCCTGGTAGATTATTCAGGTAGTTTTCTAAATTAAGGTTTGGATCAATGGGTAAACCTAAATTAGGTTAATTAAAAAAAGAAGAGATTCATGTAGTTAGCGATGACAATTGGTTTGATTTCCAATTTTCTCCCCCCCCCGCCCACACCCCTGGAGATAAAAATACATTTGCATTACAGGAATTAAATTAGTAATACAGAACAACCTAATTAACTAAGCCATTATATTGGTTCTTTGGGTAAGCTGAAATCGATTACGCAATCAAAGTGAAAATTTCATAACTTTGTTGATCACAACTCCAATGAATTTTCTAAAAATATATATTTTTGAGTCATGATTTTGAAAATACGAAAATTAATCAAGAAAAAAAAAAAATTCTTTTGACTATTTTCACCTCCTCCTCTTTCCCTTTCTCCTCCCCAATTGATAAATTTATGGTGGGGTGCTTTTTCACTATCAACAAACTTCAAGTAAACGTACAATCAAATTATGTGACGATGATAAGAATAATATGTATAATTTGTATCTTGTAAAGTAATGAAAACGATAACAATTACACAAAACCTTGGCTTTGATGATTTATTAATAAAAACAGAACCACTCTGATTGAGTGGGGTTAATTCGTATACCATCAATGTAAGTACTCGACGAGTTGAAAAACGAATAAAGAGATTGAAGACGGTATGGTTGGTACAATCTTTGCTGTAATTGCTCTAAAAAAAGGATTAAACAATAATAGCAGCAACAGTATCACAATTATAAAGAGCGTATTCAGTTCATTGTCAAATTTCCATTTCATTTTGTTCATAATTCCAGATCGTGATTCAATTGGATTTTCGTTTCTAAATTCCTATCTCATGTTGATGCACATACATTGATTTATGTTTTGCAGCATTATATAAAACACAACTTTTAACTTTTACTCCAGAGATTTTTCAAATGCACCAATATGAAATTATCCTTGAACTCTAGTTTAACTATCTAACCAATTTGATAAATGAAATCAATATGCATGTAAAGTTCTGCAATTATTCAATTAAATCTATTATTCTATTGTTTTAGTAGGGAGCCAGATTTTTATTTTGGTTTTTTGTTTTAGAGCATGCATGACCAACAGATATAATTTTTATTAATCTGTAAATATCATATACAAATATAGTGCAATTAGTATAATCTGGTGATGTAATTGTTAGTGAAATATCAACAACAAAAAAAAAAATATTATCAATATGGACCGAAGTCAGAAACAATACTTTATTGTAAAGTGGACTAAAATCTCCACTATGAATATTTTTTTTTTCTTATACTTGCTGATAAATCAATTTAGGCAAAGAATTCCTCCTTTTCTTCCTCTTTCTGTCTCTCCTTTTTCATTTATAATTAGAACAATAATATAGAGTTCGCTTGAAATGCGTGGAAATTTGTGGTGTATTTTAAGATCTAGAAGTGCATTATTTTTACAGGAATATTCAACTTCTACTGTACAAACATTTCCTGTGTTATATTGTATTGCATAATACATTAAATCATCATTTAATTTTTTTTTTTTTTTTTTTTTTTTTGCCTGTTTATCTCCATCGATTCCTAGTGATCCTATAAGAAGGATTTGGGATGTATAAAAAAAAAAAGAGAGAGAGAAGATTGTATAGAAGATAACTATTGTACAAAAATTTCAGCAAGTTACATATGCATGAAATCCAATATAAAATTAGTCTGAACATATTCCTTTCTGTGTTATTCGTTGTATTAGTCGTGGCTGTTGATTATTCTCTGGTTTCAACAAGATGAAACTAATCAAAAGCAGCAAAACACTTACTTGATTAGTTTAATAAGATTACTATTAGTTCATTTAGTTAACACAATCATGAATTGGTATTCAAGATGATTAAGAAAAAAATCATCTCACAATCATTTTACTGAGATTGTACAAGATATGTTTAACTAGTAGTTATTGAAACGTATGCACAACATAAAGCAAATTATGAGCTCCTATTCAGACGTACTATATGTACATAGTGCCTCCTTACTACTATTGTTAAGAATTGTATTTGTACAGATAAAGCACGTAATTATTCTGATTATACAGGTGAAGGATTTTCCAATTTTTTTTTTTTTTTTTTTTCAATTAAAATTATTATTGTTTAATTTTTAGCAATTATATTTTGTTGCACATTGTTTGAGGTTTTTGTATTTTGTGCAACTTACGAAATTGGTGAATTTTTTTTTTGTAATTGGCTTTGTACAATTACACTTCTAAGCCAATTGATTAATTCGTATTTGTCCTATCTTCCTTAATGGTGTATATGTAGAGTTCTTCAAATCACACCATCTCAACTCGTACAAGAATTTCAGCCATTGATGATTTTTGTGAATACATATTCCATCTCAGTCGAAATTGGTAACTAAGCAAAACAAATACAAGATGGGCTTACAATCCCGACCTGAAATTTCCAAAATATCTGAATTTTGTATACCATTGTCACTTCTATATGGCGGTGATTGTACACAAGTGTGAATTTCCCTATTTCATTCTATAAATCAATGATCCGGCTACGATGGAGATTAATTTCATTTAATTTACACATATGATCTAACACACTTGAAATTTCAAAGGTTATGAACTAATAATTAACCATCTAATCACCGAAGTTTTATTCCCGCTTTTAAATTAATCTAGTGGTCGTTTTTTTTTTTGATACTTCTCTGATTCCCACGTTGACAATTGTTCAATTCTATCTTTCATTGAATGCCACTAAAAAAATTCCCTTTTGTTCCGTGAACATAATCATCATTTGTATATATGCGTGCGTGCGTGCGTGTGTCAATTTTTTTTTTTTTTTTTTAACAGAATTTTTTTATATTTTTATGTTCAGCCTTATTCGAGTAATGGAGAACCATCAGCCATATTCTACTGCTCTATGCCTCGACACCAGATAGTTTCTCTAACTTAGATAAGCAGGTATATATTATTAGGGACTATATTATTGTATGATTCAAGTATTAAATTGCATATTTTGACTGGTCCGTTATAAACCATAATGGTTAAGTTTAATTATAGTGGTTGCACGTGTCTCTTACTAGAATTTAATCCTATTCTTTTTTTCGTTAAAATTTCGATTGAATTTGCAACGAAAAAACCAAAAAAAAAAAATTTCGCAGTTAATCAAATCAGAAACAAATAAAATTTGTATAAACCACGTGTAAAGCATCATTCACATTAACCCAAAAATAACTTACTACCTATTCAAAAAGTAATAAATACATTATAAAAAGGTTTGGATAACTATAAACCGATGAATTCAAAATAAAAAAAAAGAATTCCTTCTTCGCCAATAGAAAAGTTTAATTGAACTTTGTGTAATGTAATAAACGTTTTTTTTTTTTGTTTATTTATTTTTCATAGAGACAAAATGCCAACGAATGATTCTATAGTTATCATGACTAGATTTTAGGATCTAAAGGGTTCACCACACTGTATTGACAGATGCGATTTGTGGGAGAATCAAGTTAGTGATTTTAAATAGTTTATAATGCTTAACAGAGTATACAAACCATTAAAATTAATTAATTCTTGTATTCATGACATATACAAAATATATACTAATTTGAGAAAATTTATTAGATCAAGAACGAACCGAAAAAAAAAAAAAAAAAAATTAAAAAAAACCGAACTTGTTTTAAATTAATATATAAGTTCAGACGAAAGAATAAATCAAAGGAAAAGCAAACAAATAGATTAAAGATCTTAAACAAGGCAATGATACTCCTTATTTGTAACGAAAAACAAAAAAACAAAGAAAAAAATAGAAGTCAAAATTTCTTTAATGACAAATATTTCATTACCGAACCATCGAAAACGTACGAAAAAGAAAATAATAATAAAAAGTCAACGAATGATAATAAACAAATAGGATTAATACTCTCTAATCAATATTGAATTTAAATAAAGTAACCCAATGGAATCAACACCAATGCCAAAATGGAAATAGTTCTTGTAGATGCACCAGCTTCATAAGTTGAAACAGCAGCTTCTGTGGCAGCAGCTTCTGTGGCTGATTGCGCGACCAAGGTTGTTTCTGGAGTAGCAGCAGCAGGTACAGCTCCAACACTAACATAAACAGTCGAAGTTTGGACTTGACCAGCAGAAGTAACAACAGTTTCTTGTGGAGCACAAACAGCACCAGCAGAAGTAACAGCACCAACAACAATAGTTTCACCCCCTGACAACTTGGTTGTGACTGGAACATATGTAACGTATTCATTAATAATTCCTCCAACAATAGTATAAGTAACAACAGGTGTTGCTTCAACAGCTGCAACAACACAAGTGGTAGCACAAGCGTAAACCGTTACTACTTTGGTTGATTGAACAGATTCATATGAAGAGACTGGGCAGTAGGTAGTGTAACTAGTAGCGACTGTACCAACACAAGTAGTAACCACTTCAGCAGTAGCAGGAACAGTAGTGGCTTGACAGATATCACTGCTACATGATGTAACAGTTACGATAACAGTCTGACTTTCAGTAACAGTTTCAGTAACAGCACTAGATTCTTCAGCACTAGATTCAGAACTGGATACAGCTGCATCAACTGCTTCAAGTTCAACGTCAGCAACAACTTCACCTTCAGCAGCGGTAGCTTCAGCAAGGACATCATCGACATCAGCTCTTTTAATCAATGGAACATCTTTGGCAAATCTTTTTCTCAAAGCTTCAGTAGAATTGGATGCACTTGATTTTTGCCAGTGAATGTGGTATAATGGAGAAATCTTGTAATACAAGAAACGGGCTGGAATTGAAATAGTTCTTCCTTTATTTTTGATATCAGTAAAGTATCTAATATTGTTAGCAGGGGAATAATAAAATTCAATATCGTATTCCTCTTTGGAAACCCAAGTGAACTGCACTGGCAAATAATCAGGAATTGCATAATCACAGTAACCAGTATCATAATCAACAGTTGAAACTACTTCGTTATTAAACTTACAAAAAACTTCTTTACCTGTTACAGCAGATATCAAAGTAGTTGCGAAAAATGATAAAATTAATGAAAGCTTCATGACTCAGAAGTAATAAATTTAACCAAACGAATGAAATTGGAAGTATATGGTTTATACACAAATAAATAAATAAAAAAAAAGAAAAAGATTCACAATTAAGAATTCTGGATAAGGAAAACCTCGAGGTTTAAATAGTATTTCAGAAGACTATTTGAAAAAGGAATGGGGCAATTATTGCTTAATACATATTCAAAGTCCGATGTACTTTAAATAAAAATTGCTAGCAACTTTTCTGCTTTTACTGTACATAATCCATAAAACAACCAAATGCATAATGAATTCTACCATACAGTACTGTATGTAGAATAAAATATTCAACGCCCAAAAAGGAAATCACAAGTTCATTACAAAAAGTGACAATACTGTACGAGGCATGATGTACAGTTATATTTAGAGAGCATGAACTTATGCATGGATAATTCTATCACGGAATTTACACCGATTTTTAAAAGGGCTACCATTGTTGCTTGAATCTAGTTGGTGGTTTTAATTTTAGTGTATTCTTGATCTTTCTTGGTCTTGGTACAATTAATTTAAGACTTGTAACGGTACTAACCTTTACTTCAACGAAAATGAACCCAACATGTAGAACTCAAGTTTATGATAGAAGATCACAGATCTCGTATTAGAAAGGACCCAAGCAAATGAAAATAGCAATAATAATAACCATGAAAATTAAAGTAATGAGTAAGACTGAAAAATAAAGGATAAAAAAAAATAAAAACACGGTAACAGCCAATTCGACCTTTCATTCCGTTTGTGCATTATTTTATTTGGATACATTTACTCAAATAGGGATTAAACAGTGACGCCTGTAGTTCTCTTGCATGGAGGGAGAAATATTTTAAATCAGTTGATTCCGTAAGGGTTCAACTCTATCACAATTTCGTCAACCAATCAACTTAAACAAAAGTGCTTCGTGTGTTTTGTGGGTCTTTCGTGTGTTTCGATGTGCTATGCATACAGATTAAATCAAACTAATTTCTTCGGATTCATCTGCCACGATCAGCCTCACTTAACGCAATACTGTATCTCTCTCGTCAGGCTACAGCCTTGTGTTGCCTAAAATTCCATGCTCTCTGCTTTTTTTTTTTTTTTTTTTTTACAGCAAAGTATATTGGAATACAGTTTGTATTATCAACAGCTACTGTATTGTATACTTTTTTTTTTTTCTTTTTGAATTTTCAGAAGTTTCTAAATTTAACTGAATGAAAAACATTCGTCAACACAACAGACCAATTCCATGGGTTATGGCAAAGCATCGGTGGAAAACTTTTCCCATAAAATTCTCTTCTTTGTGTGTGTGTTTGCGTGTGTCTGTTTTATTTTATCTTATTTTTTTTTTTTTTTTTTGCCAATTATATCTTAATAAAATGAAATTGCTATTCAAAGTATTAGATCCATTACTCCTAAGTTATACCCAACAACAAACTGGCATTGGCTGGATGTTCTCTTTATACATTTGCTGCACAGTTGAAATTCTAATAACAAAAAATTTCTGGTCAATGCTCTTGTACAGTAACTACACTACAACTAATGGCTCCCAGCCCTCTTCGTTCCTGATAATTTTGTATTCTTCGTCTTTGAAAAGAAAAGATGAAGGATATGGCGCATTAATTTGTACAGCATAAATTCCTTCTGTACCAACCACCTCGTATTCATCTGAATCTTTGTCGATCATTCATTAATTTATTCTTCTGTGATACTACCACACAACTACTGCTTGATTTGTGATGTAAATAAATAGACATTCATAGACGAACCTACAGTACATGTGGAGCAAAATATAAACAATTCGATTTAGCAATGGTTTCTTACTATATTATTTTATTTTTATTTCTGGCGTCTTGATTTTTGTACACTACTGTATTTATTCGTCAAGTCAAAATAATATTCAAGACGGTCGTCAAGAAAACATCCATGGTACATTGCTAAACCAATTGAAAATGATATTAGGTAATACACAGTACAAGTACAGTACTTTAAAGTAATCGCTACAAGCTTTACAAGTACAGTACATGTCTCACTATTACGGTATTCACCAAGAACAGTTTTTGGACCAACAAGATGTTCTAGAACAAGGCTCACAAAAGGGACGATATTATTATCAATGGTACTTCTATTACTTAAAACATTTACGTATATAAAAAAACAAACCCTTTTTTAAATTATGGAAGAAAAATAAAAGAATAATAATAATCAAAAATAATAATAATAACAAAAAAAAAAATCAAGAACCTAGGTTTTTTTATTAATGATTGTATGGAAAATGATTAATGGGACAGAAGGTATTACTGTACATGATTATTCTCTTCTTCTGGTAGATTATGGATTAAAGTCAGCTAGTTGTTTACCATTCTTTAAACTTCGATCAATATCCACATCATCAACACCTGACCAATCAACCCTAATCTTTCGCACATTATTCATATCTGTATTCTTCAAAAATTTGTTTCTTTCTTTATTCCAATCTTCTTGAACATCCTCAAAAGCTTTATTCCAAACTTTATCATAAACCTTCTTTATCTTGGCTTCTTGTTGTTGACGGACTTCCTCTAATGCCATCCATTCCATATGTTTCAAATCATCAGATGAAGGCTCATAAATATGCCATATAACATAATGAGGTAAACCAACAACTGAGTATCCCATTTTTTACTCAACTTACCAAATGCTTCAGTTTCAGCATGTTTCTCAAATGAAAATGCTGGGAAATGTGAACCAGTTCTAAATACTTTGGCCTTGGTCAAAATTGAAACACCACCAATACCATCTAATTCCATTTCCACTTCTGGATCACCATATGGATCACGTAAATAAGCCAAATGAGGTCTCCATGTTTGATATTCAACATAACCTTCAACAATACATGCATCTTCATCCAAAGTTTCTGCTAATTGTAAACCACCTTCACTTTCTTGCCAAGAATTCAAATCATAAGGTTGCTGGTTACCTAGCCAATCTGGTAAAGGACGCCAAACATTTGGAACAATTACATCTTTATCATGATGCATCAAATCTTCCAAAATTGTTGGAGGAACGGTTTCAACATCTGCATCTCTCCAATAGACAAATGAATGATGTGGTTTTAAAGCTACGGTCCATAACCAATTTCTTGCTCTGGCCATCAATTTTCTTCTTGGACCCTGTGCAGCAAACCCATGACGATCAGAAAACCCTTGACCAATAGATTGACCAAAATCTTTTTCGAAAATTTCAATTTCTCCAAATGCTAAATTTGGATCTTTTTGAACTTCATTCAAATGCTTTTTCAATTCTCCCATTGTATCATCAGAAGAATCAGAAACTAAAAATGCTAAATCAATTAAATGATGAGGGTATGTTAAATTTTTCATATGACCAAAAAACATTGGTAAATGAGCTGCTGCATCTCTTAATGGTACGCAAAATAATACTCTTTCTTCATATTGCCAACCATCGGCTGATCCTTGATAATTGGCCAAATCAAAAAATTGTACTTGATTAGAATCAAATTGTGATAAATTTGGTGCATAGCCACTTTTAGAATTAATCATTTGACCAATAATTGTAAATAGGGATATTATCCCAAGGACAATCACAACTAATAAAGTTCTTAGGGAGTAAAAAAACCTGAAATAATTATTTGATCTGAGTTTCTTGTCATCATCATCGTGATAATCATACGGTGTTACCAGTTGTATAGGATGTGTTGAACTCATCTATCAATGCAAAGTAATAGTATATGTGTATATCTGTAAATATTTGTGTGTATGCAACAACTTTCAAAAAAAAAAAAAAAATTGTAATGGACTATTAATAATAAATGAATATAATCTAAAATAGAACTAACAACTCAAGAACTAAAAAGGGGAGGATGTAATAATTATGGGTGTGTGTGTTTATTAATTCTTAAAATGGACGATTGCTTTTGATCTAGTTTATTTTTTTTTTTTCTTCTTCTTCTCCTTCCTATCTTCTCTGATTCTACTTTATAGAAGTAAATATAGGAGTAGTGAATGAATATGTGCGTGATGAAAATATATAGATATATGAAATCACTTTGGCCTTATAATTTAATCAGAGATTAATTATCCACTTTTTTTTTGGCCTTCTATGCAATAAAAAAAAATAAAAAACTCAATTAGATTAAGAAGTGTAGTTGAACTTTGTTGTTCTTTTTTTTTTTTTTTTTTTCTTCTTCTTCTTCTTCTTCTTCTTCATTTTCAAAAGTCGTGAATGAAACTTCAATGTGTGTGTGTGTGTGCGTGTGTATGTTTACAAAAAAGAAAAAAATTTATGAAACTTCGGCATACTTACACGACTGGTTACAAAATTAATTCTATTATATTTTGTTGGGTTAGTGTACCTTTTTTTCTTTTTCTGTTCTAGCTACTACAGTTGAATTGATTTTGTACCATTATGAATAGACACGCGTCTTAGTACAACATTTTTATTCTATTTTTTTTTTTTTAATTCATTTATTTGTCCCTCTTTTTTTATACAATATTACATTACTGACACTACAGATGTACCATCTTGAAACCTAGTTCTAAACACTCTATTGGCATTGGTAAACATACCTTCTTTTAATGAAACCACAATAAACTGAGATCCTTTAAATCTTGTCTTGATTAAATGACCAATATTTTGAGTATGTGAAAGATCTAAGGCTGCATCAACTTCATCCAAAATATACATTGGTGCAGGTTTGAATTGCAATAATGCCATGATCAAAGATAATGCTATCAAAGATCGCTGACCCCCAGATAATTCAACTAAACTTTCTTTCCAAACTTCACCCAATTTCACCTTGACTTCAAGACCTTTGGTGACATCCATCATACTCACTGGAACTAACTTGGCAAAAGATCCTGGTAATAAATCTGAGAAAATCTGACCAAAGTCAACAGAAACTTTCTGATAAGTTGTGTTTAAAGTATCTCTCTTGTAATCATTCAATTTATTGATAGTATTGACGATTTTACTCTTATCCTTTTCAATAGTCTTCACCATGGTCTTCAATGAAGCTTCTTTTTTCTCAACATTATCAATCATACTCATGATATTTACATTCACTTTACGTCTCATGCTCTGAAATTTTTCTTGTAATACACTCAAATGATCTCTACTTTCGTCAATATTGATATTAGGATATTGATGGATAATATTGTCCACGATTAAACCATCTATTACCCATTCATGTTCACTAATTATTTCATCCAATCTGGCTTTTAAATTCTTGGTGATACCTTTAGACTTTTCTAATTCATGGCTGATCTTCTGAATCTCCAACTTAGAAGAACTTACCAATTCTGTTTTTTGTTTGAGTATTGTGGTTAATTCATTTATTTCTTCATCCAACCCCAATAATTTGGTTCTAGCATCGTCTAATTCTGCTCGAATATTGGCTAATTCATCTTGTAATCTATTATTATCTTGGGCTTGACTCTGGGATTTTCTAATCAACTCTTCGATTTGTTTTTCTGTATTGATAATTGCTTCCTGAACATTGACAATTTCAGCCTTCTGTTGTTCACTTTCTACTTGTGCTGCTTGAAAGTTATCAGTTTGACCTTCTAAATCCTTCTCCTTCTTATTAACCTGTTGTTTTAATTGACTTACTTGCTTCTTCAAGTCATTAATCTTTGATCCTTTGTCATTATTGAATTCAGCAATATCCTTTTCAATTCTGGCAATTTCATGTTGAAAATCTTGACACTTTTGTTCATGTTCCTCGATAGCTGCAGATAATTTAACAACTTCTTGTTGATTTGACTCATTCTGATTCAAAATTAAAGAAGCAGGGTTGCTTTCTAACCTTTTCTCTAGTAATGATAACTCATGCCTTCTAAGATTTATTTCATTTTGTAAAGTAGTAGTTGAATTAATCAATGAATCCATACGATGTAATTCTTGCCTTACATCATACAACTCGGCCTCCACTTGCTTCAATTCACCGGAGATTTTGTTATATTGACGAACTTTTAATAGTATAGTAGAATTATTCTTTCTAGATCCTCCAGATAAATTTCCTTCTGGGTCGTAAATATCACCTTCCAAAGTAATAGATCTCTTTTTGATTTTGGGATCAAAAGTAACTGCTTTAGCAGAATTAGGATCATCACAAATAAAAGTTGATCCAAAGATATATGCCATTGCCTTATATAACTCTTCTTCAAATTCGATCAAGTTAAGAGCTAGTTCAACCTTATTGGGTGCCACTTGTTTAGCATAATTAATAACATTTGGATCAATGGTACGTGATGATATCTTATCCAATGGAATTATGGTAACACGTCTTCTTAATCTCCCCTTTTCCAATAGTTGAGAAGCAACCGCACTATTATCAACAACAACATTGTACAATCTACCACCAGCACAAACTTGTAATGCAAGAGCCTTGTTATGTGCACTATCTGGCAAATTGAATAATTGAGCAACAACGCCTCTCACTAACTCATCCTTGAAATCAGGAGATGGTCGACTATACTGAAAATCCAAATTACTAATATCTCTTTTCATATAGTTCAAGTCTTGGTTCAATTTGTTTTGTCTACTAATTAAATTCGACTCCACATCTCGAAGTTCACGAAATTTCGATGGTTCAAATCCTAATTTGGAATCAATCTCCTTTTGTTTTTCCAAAATAAATTCACGATGCTTTGTAATCGATGACAAAAGGGACTCATTCTCTGTTTTTGCCTTGACCAACTTGACCAGATCACTATTGATTTGTTGATTCAAATGTTCAATTTTTAGTTTGGAAGTCTTGATAAAATTTTCAGAAGAATTCAAATTTTCTTTCGCTTCGTTTAATTCAGACGCATATGCCCCAGATGTATTACCCTTTGATGAAATACCAGTAGATAAAGTAGATAACAACTCTTGCTTTTTCGAAAACTCTTCTTTCAACTTGTTCAACTCATCTTGATGATTTTTATATTCTTGTTCATGATTAATATAGCTTTCTTCATTCTGTCTGAGTTGATCGTTTAATTGTTGTAATTGCTTTTGTAAAGTTTCGTGTTTCTTTTTTTCGTCTTTTAAATTCTCTACGGTTATGTCTTTCGCAGTATTTAGTCTAGTTAACTCATTTGTTAATTGATTTTCCTTAGTTTCTAATTCCTTCAAGTTACCATCTGTTTTCAAATTCTCTTCCTTTTTAGACTTTGCCTGATTCAAATCTTCGGTCAAGTTTTGGATCTCATGATTTAATTTATCAATCTCCAAATGCAACGCATTAACCCGGTCCTCATGTTGACTCAAGTAGTTGGATTGGTCTGTAAAGTGCTTGGATAAAGCAGTGTAGTCATAAGCAGCTATTATTCTGGACATTTTTTCTAAGTCTATTTGAGTTTGTTGATATTCAAGGAAATTTCTCTTCTCATTTCTAAGTTTCTCCAACTTTGGTTCTATTTCTTCTTTCAATAAGTTTCTGATTTCAGTTAATTTTGCTTCTTTTTTGGCCATAGTTTTCTGAGCTTTATCTTTCCTTTCTTCAAATGTTCTAGTACCAGCTGCTTCTTCAATCAAGGATAAAATTTCTGTGGGTTTCATGTTTAACACTTTAGTAATCTTCCCTTGCATGATAAGAAAATTAGGATTATTAATATTTAATTGAACCGATTGAAACAAATTCAACACAGTTTGTTGTTGTGCTTTATGACCATTTATCAAATATTTGGAAGTACCTCCAAGTATAATTTGTCTAGTAACACTAATAGTTGGACAATTTTCAAACCCAATAGGCGACTTGGAAATTTCACTATTGTTAAAAACAATCGTAACACTTGCTTTCGTAACACCTGCTTGACCTCTTTTATAAATCAAATCCTGTAAGTTAGAAGCTCGAACGGTTGACATGGAAGCAATACCCAAAACAAAACAAATGGCATCGAGAATATTTGATTTTCCTGACCCATTTAAACCCGTGATGGCATTAAACTGAGAGTCCCATCCAGAAATAACTGTACGGGCTGCGTAAGACTTAAACCCATCAATTATTAACTCTTCAACTTTCATGTTGGCCAAGTGCTGAATATGTAGTTATAGTTGATGTTGTAGTACGGTTGATTTTTATGTACTAGTTCGAATTCAAGTTCCAATTCTTAGATTTGTTTTTGTTTTGATTTTGATTTCTCATTTTCTTCTTTTTCTTTTTTTTTTTATTTTTTTTTTTTTACGGATCAAATGTAGCGGTAAAAGATTTAACGCGTTTAGAATGTATAACCCCGACAATCACGTGAAACTATTAAATTACTTCTCCCAACAAAAGTCTTTAAAATAGGACAAAAGTAAAGTGATAGATTAATCGAACAACCGATGGAAACACTCAATGGGTTAAGCGGGGTTATGGTTTATTAGGTAATGGCTTTGTAATCTCGTAGATGGTGCTGGCTGAAATAATTGGTTTTGAGTTTTGTCCTCAATACTCAATTGTAATGAGCACGGCTCGATGACTATGCCTCAAGTTACATCAATGGTGCCACAGCTTTTGATAAATAATAATTAGGTTATCAAAGTTAATGAGTGACAACTCTTGATGTTTTGTTCTAAAATTAATTCAAAAAATTGAATAGAAAACCATTCATACTACAATTATGATAGTCATATCCAAGCAATGTTACAATCAACAATTGTTATTATATAATCGAAAGCCTTTGAAATTTAAACTTTCATTCATTAATTTTTGTTTTTGGACTTTCCAGCTCCTTGTTAAAATGGAAAGGAGAATTGTCCAATATAAGAGAATATCGTGTATTTTGCCATCATACACATTACATTGAATTGACTTCAATTAAAGTTAAAGGCGGTAATTATATTGTCTCATAGTCTACAAGATAGCAATGTTCATAGTTTTAAAGTTATATTTAGACAATTGGACAAATTGGGATGAGAAATATTCAAAAGTGGTTATCTTTAAGGTCTTTCTCTCTACTTCCCCCCACATTATTGTTTATGAGAAAGTAGATTATTGTAATTATCCTTTCATTTTATGTTTTGTTCTTGGCAAGTACGAAATCTATTTGGAAGTGCTTATATATTTTGAATTTTTTAGTCCACGATGAAGTCATTATTGTCACAATTACTATTTTGTAGATGATACATATATTATCTACTTTTTTGTTGATTTGGGTTGAGGTTACAATCGAGTGGAGATTATTCATCCTTTTTCTTGTTTCTTTTTTTTTTTTTTTGAAAACTGAAGTATATGTGAAAGCTCAGAATGTTCATACTTCAATTTTTAACCGTTGTCGAATTATCTAGAAACACGTTGAAATGAATAATCTTATTGTTAAGGTTTTGCAAGTAAGTGCATTAACCCAGATCATTAGTATTACAGCATACCAAGATTCTTCAAGTTTAAATAAAAACCACAACAAATATTCAAACTTAAATTTATTCATTGTTTATAACAGATTTAGCTTTATTTTTATTCATTCAATTCACCATAACCCAACTCTTCTTCTTCTCTTCATCCTCATAAAATGTTGAAGTTCTCATTACCATCCACGTGGAACATCTCCCCCCATTTTAGATCCCACAAATTTGTCAGTATTCGACTGATGTTTTTTTTGACAAGAATTACGCATTAACGCAACGATTATTACGTAAAATAGCAAGTTTTACTCCTGCTTGGATTTATAATTGCAAAGAGAACTTTATTTCTACCACCATCCTGACAAAGACCAAATCCTTGATCTACTTAATCCGGTGGAAAATCGCACGATGCTTCGAAAAGTAGTAATATTTATTGTGTCGAAAGATAAGTGAACCTTCTACACAATCTTCCTAACTTCATATTGGGATCAAACGTTTGACTCCATTTACTAATAACATCATGAAATACAATTACTGCAAACCAATAAACTACGAGAAATTTTTTTGGACATAAAGTATAACCTTCCTCACTTTGGTCGAATTGTGGATTTCTTCTTCAATACAGATCATATTGAACAACTTCTTTTTTTTTTTTTTTGCTTGCAATTCTAAATATTTTCATACATGTGTTGTATTAGTAATGATTGCTTCTTTTGATGGTTACATATTTCTTTGATATCAAAAAGTATGCAAACCTACTTTTCTTTAAAGTTTTCCCATTTTTGTGTTTTTTTGTTTAAGTAATATTCAGCATTAGAGTTTTTAACAAAAGTCAAAAAAAAAAAAAAAAACAGCGCTCAAGTGCTACACCATATTGTGGTTATCTACTTGGAATCTAAATTTGCAACTATGATGAACATTAAGGACAAGCGTACCATCCTTGGACACAGTGATGTACATCAGTGTTTGCAAAAACAAAGAAAAATGACCAAGTATTTAAATGATACCAATTCCTTTAAATCATCCCCTAGAATTCTTTATTTGGTTTAGTCATTTTTATTACCCATTATCAAGAAAAACCAATTCTACTGATGAGATCGCTGTTCTTGAGGGCAGCCTTTGCCGCGACTTTCGCTACTGCTGTTTTTGGTGCTGATGTTGCGTGTGTGTTGAATGGAGAGACAGTCGAAGTTGTTGATTACGACACTGGTATTTGTACTTTTGAAATTCCAGATGAATATCCTGCTTATACTAACTTCTATTCAGATGAAGACTTTGATTCTTACTACTATTATATTGAAGTGGGTGACACTTACACTAATACAGAGATTTTTGAAAATGGAAGAATTATCCATATAGCTGCTAATTTATTAGATGGGGTTTCTGCCCAAATCATTCAAGTTTATGTTAATCATGTTCTGGATGGAACTGATACAAGTACGCCTTTAAGAACTGGTGATGAATTGACTGCGGCTGACGAAGAGTATTTCGATGATAATGTTAATTCAGATGATGAAACTGATACCCCTCTTGACCTTTACGTTAGCATTGCCGAAGATACATCAGCTGAAGAACCAACTGATGAAGAACCAACTGATGAGGAACCAACTGACGAGGAACCAACTGATGAGGAAACAACTGATGAGGAACCTACTGATGAAGAACCAACTGATGAAGAACCAACTGATGAGGAACCAACTGACGAGGAACCAACTGATGAGGAACCTACCGATGAGGAACCAACTGATGAAGAACCTACCGATGAGGAACCAACTGATGAAGAACCTACCGATGAGGAACCAACTGATGAGGAACCTACCGATGAGGAACCAACTGATGAAGAACCTACCGATGAGGAACCAACTGATGAAGAACCTACCGATGAGGAACCTACCGATGAGGAACCAACTGATGAAGAACCTACTGACGAGGAACCAAGTGCTGAACCTAGCGAAGAACCTAGCGAAGAACCTAGCGAAGAACCTAGCGAAGAGCCTACTGAAGAACCTAGCGAAGAGCCTACTGAAGAACCTAGCGAAGAGCCTACTGAAGAACCTAGCGAAGAGCCTAGCGAAGAACCTACTGAAGAACCTAGCGAAGAGCCTACTGAAGAGCCAAGTGCCGAACCTACTGTTGAACCAACAGAAGAACCCACTGTTGAACCAACAGAAGAACCCACTGTTGAACCAACAGAAGAACCCACTGTTGAACCAACAGAAGAACCCACTGTTGAACCAACAGAAGAACCCACTGAAGAGCCTTCAGAAGAACCCACTGAAGAGCCTTCAGAAGAACCTACTGAAGAACCTAGCGAAGAGCCTACTGAAGAGCCAAGTGCCGAACCTACTGAAGAACCTAGCGAAGAACCAAGTGCTGAACCTAGCGATGAACCTAGCGATGAACCTAGCGATGAACCTACTGTTGAACCTACTGTTGAACCTACTGTTGAACCTACAGAAGAACCTACAGAAGAACCTACAGAAGAACCTACAGAAGAACCTACAGAAGAACCTACAGAAGAACCTACAGAAGAACCTACAGAAGAACCTACAGAAGAACCTACAGAAGAACCTACTGTTGAACCTACTGTTGAACCTACTGTTGAACCAACTAATGAATCTACTTCTTCTGATATTGAGCCAAGCGGAGAACCGACGATTGCAACAGAGGAATCATCAGGCGGACCTACTATTTCTGAGGTCGAATCTACGCAAGATGTTAGAACATCGGAAGCTCCATTCGAAACCCCATCATTGGTTGCTTGTTTATTGAATGGGGAAGAAATTTCTGTTGTAAATTATGAAACTGGTGTTTGTACATTCACGATTCCTGACGAATACGAAACATTTTTCGAGTATGTGTCTAATAATGATTTTGATATTCAATATTATTATGCTAGAGTTGCTGAAAATCAATATACTAATGATATTCGTAATGGTGGTAGAATTTTGTCTATCCCAGCTAGAATATTGTTTGGTTTAGTACTGCAATTACATCAAGTACACTTAGAAGAATCCCCATTAAACTCAACTTTTAGGTTTAGAAAGAGAGATGAAATTGATGACTTTATCGAATCCGTTTTGGACACTGATGGTACCCCTATTGATGTATATTTGTCTGCTGTTTCTGCTGATGAAGAATTATCCGTCAGTGAGACTGGTACTGGTTCTGAATCTGGCACAGATAATGATACCGAATCTAATACCCAGACTGATGCCGGTACAGCCACTGGAACTGAAGATGAAAGTGGAGAAGAGACACCAACAGAAACCGGTGAGTCAACTGGTACAGAAACAGGAGAAGAAGAGACTTCCACAGAAACCGAGAACGATATTTCTACCACCAGGTCTACAACTATTCTTACTGATTCTGTTTGTTCCGATGAAAATTATACAAATACTTTAGTACCGATTGATGATACTGCAAGCACTAAACCAACTGGTATTGTTGATACCACAAATAGCAATGCTGCAACTGCTGCTGATAGACTGACTGTGACAGTGACTCAAGGTACTGAAATAATCACTGTTACAGCATGTAAGAATGATGCCTGTCACGTTACCACTGTTCCGGCAACATTGGGTCCAGTAACTACGACTGTAAATGGAGTTGAAACCATCTACACTACCTACTGCCCAGTTTCATCCCTTGAAACAGTTGAAGAAATTAAAACCATCACTGTTATCGTCTGTAAAGAAAACAAGTGTCACCAAACCACTACTATTGCAACTCCATCTACAGTGTACGGATCTACAGTGTATGAGGATACATACAGAACCACTACTGTTTATGTTACTTATAAACCAGTTTCATCTCCTACTGGTGAAGAAATTGCTACTACAGCTGTCACTTCTGGAAGTGATGTCTACGTTCCAGTACCAACTTCCATTACTTCAGCAGGTTCCATTATAGAAACAACTGTTTATATCACTGTTACTAAATTGCCAGAAGAATCCGCCCCAGTAACTGCCGTCGGTCCACCAGAAGCCATCACCGTTGTTTCTGGAGGAACAACTGTTGCTGGAGAAGCTGCTTCCCCTCAAGGTACTGCTTCCCCTCAAGGTACTGTTTCAACTATCACCACAGGTGTACCATCTGCCAGTCAAGGAGGTCCACAAGAATCAGGAATTTCAATTTCTACTTTTACAGGCGGGGCAGTGTCTCGAATTGCACCTTCTATCTTGGCCATTATTTTATTTCCAATTATTCACTTCATCTAATATTGAACTCTTAGTTCAATATTATTCAATTTGTTTTCTTTTTTATTTTCTTTTTTTCAGTTCATATCATTCATGGTTGCTTTTCTTATAGTAGATGTTTATTTCGAATAGAGGTCATCGAAAAAGTAATATGAAGTTATTGTTTTATTTTCGGTTTGATACTTCCAATTTTATTTGATGGATGTATTTAGTGTCTTTTCAATTATTTTTCGGTTTGCTAGGGTAATTCCTATTTTGTGTTTAGTTTTATTTCCGTATTTTGTATTGTATGTCAATATAGAGTTTTTCTTATTATAGTTAGGAACTCTTGTAGTACAAATTACACACGTGATACGGTATATTATCTCCGACACCCATCTCTTTTTAGAATGCGATTTTTCTTTATTTTTTTTATTTTTTTTTTTTTTCTAATTCTATGGGTCTGGATAAAGGTGCATAGCTAACTACCATCAGGGCTACAGTCAATATAAAGGTTAATAGCAATGTTACAGATTAGATGGATATCTCGAAGGTCCGGAAATATCGTACTTAGAAATTGCTATTCTGTTTCATCAAAGGCAGGTAGACTACTTGACAAAAAAACGCAAAGAAAACAAATTCGAAAACAAGCACTAGAATCCAACCTTAGATCCAATGATGATGATTCGTTCTTCAAGGACTTATTTTCAAATCGTCCAAAAACAATTAGAACAGTTGTGGTAGATCAATCGAATGTTGAAGCACTTAGGAAAATTATCAAGAAAAAGCCAAAGATGGGCAAACATAATGATATGACACAGATAAGTATTGATCTTTCAAAGACTAATAAGGAGTTGGTGACTATGATAACGAACAAATCACGAAAGATAAACAATAGACGATATAATATTCCATCAGAAGAATGGGTTTCCAGTTTCTCCGAATCCGAAATTGAAGAAATACGTAACTATTTCTTAATATATGTACCAAAAGCTAAAGTATCTGGAGTATCAATGGATCAACCAATAGGTGTTGGTGATTTAGTTACGTTGGGTACCGAAAACATGAGACTATATTTGGTTGTTGGAACTCCAAAATCATTCAACTCACGGATTTGTACATTTCTCAGTGATAAAGGAGAGATTGTTTTTACCACTTTCAACAGTATTGGTTATAGATTCTCAGGAGTTATACCAGCGAAGTTCCATTCTATTTTGCAGAAGTTCGTTGTATTGGAGAAGAAGTATCTTGATACTCCTCCAATAGGGGTTCCAGATGCAAATTTTTCTAAATCTAATGATGCCCTCCCAGAAGAGTTACAGGATAAGAACTCCAAAGGAATAGTGGAGGAAGGTGAAGCAGAAGAATCGAATATGAACCAAATAATTTAATTGTTCAACAGGCATCTTCACAATTGTTAACAAATACAAATGTTAGAACCTTCATTGTTCCTCTTTCTGCTAGAGAAATTTACAAACAAGCTTTACTTAATATTTCGAACTTTGCCTCAGATAAATTAGGAACTATGAATTCACAATTAGGAAAGTTACATAAAACTTTGCAATATGATGAACATGGCCAATTAAATGCTCCACGAACCATATCAATATTTGAAATCCTTAACAGATTGAATGCTGATAAGCTGGATACCATTGTGGATCTGAAATTAGGGAAATCGGTTGAAAATGTAATTGATTATGAAAATATGCAATACCCAATTACTGATGTATTAGCTTTGCTTTCCTTGTTGAAGATACAAACTAAGCTTTGGAAGATTATACCAGCTAAATCATCCTTCACTCCAACGAAAGTAAGAATTTCTTCTGTTGCTCAGACGGAGGAAGAAGATCGAATTTCGAATACTTTATTATCAAGTAATCATATGAATGAAATGATCGATAATTTCAAGACATCATTATGCGGGAAAGAACTTTCTAATAGTGGTTTGGAATCATTTAAAACCATGATAGCTTTGATGAAAGAGTATACGAATGGAAGATTCAAGAATGATAATTCAATGTCCACACTTATAGTTTCTGTAATTCGTAAATTGGACAAATTGTTGATTGAGTTGAATATGCCACTTGAAGAATTGTACAAAAATGAATATTCTTGCGGGAGAGCCTATGATTTACTTACAAAGTTAGATAACGGAGCAAATTTTAACCCGCTATTATGGTCAAAAGAAACTGGACTCCCAAGTAATACGCCCACTGTGGACGTATACTTGAAAGAGAAGTTATATGAATATTTTGATACAAATCGTAACAGCAACGAGGACGAGCTATTAAAGGCCAGCATGGATGCAAACTTTTATCATAGTGATCCATTGCAGAAACTTAGGGTGGATATGAAAAGGACTCCAATTTATTGTATCGATAGTCCAAATGCTCACGAGATCGATGATGGGATATCTATAGAAGAAGATGGAAATGAGTATGCAGTTTCGATTCATGTTGCAGAGCCAACTTCATTTATTAAACCAGATTCAACCATAAGCTCTGTTGCATTCGAGAAAGCTGCGACTACCTATATGCCTGATGATGCATTCCCGATGTTGCCAAGTGTAATATCAGATATGGCTGGTTTGGGAGTACCAGACAAGGATACTCGTTCATTTGTGGTTCAATATCGTATAAACAAACTGTTACTTGATGAGTTTATTGGCAATATGATTAAAGATAATACTTATACTCCATCAAAAGAACTTCTTCAAGAAACTGAAAATCAAGTTAATGCTAAAGGCAAGATATTTTTTGCAACCACCAGAAATTACCGTCAGGGCTTCACCTACGACAAAGTCAATGAGGTATTGGCAGATGAGAATTTAAGGGAACAATATAGAGAGAAAGGGGAAACACAGGATCCAGAATTTGATAATTTAATTAAGTTGCAGTATATTTCTTCTTTGTTATTATCAATTAGAAAGTCTAAGCATGCATTTATTCATTCAAGTTCAAATTCTGGAGTGTATGTTGAAAAATCAGACTTCATAAACAAAGAATCATCATTTGAACGAGATGGAGAGGATGAACTCAGAATTCGACTTGCAAATTCACTGGATGTAATATCAATTAAAGCTTCTTCCACCACTGGAATTTCCACTATATTGGTTTCTGAAAATATGATTATTGCAAATTATTTAACTGCCAAGTTTGCTGTTGACAATAATATTAAGATACTTTACAGATACCTCGATCCAAAGTTTAACGAAGAGCTCACTAAAGAATATAATAGATTTATGAAGCAACAGGATTCCCAAAGTACTGACCAATTAATTCAAATGTATTCATTTTTCACCAGAGGTGCCATTACTGATGAGCCAAAGAGACATTTTCTCATGGGATTATCGATGTACTCGAATATTACATCACCATTGAGAAGGTATATAGACTTGATTAATCAATGGAAAATTCAAGACTATTTCTTGGGTAGAGTAACGGTTTCAGACAAGACCATCCCAGGAATAGTCAGTTATTTGAATGGTCAAAACGAGGTGATTAGAAATAATCAAGAGAGGGCAACATCATTTTGGGAAGGTTTATTCTTGAGAAGTTATCGAGACAAGTTAAATGAAGGCAAAGTTGCAGAACCAATTGATTTCAAGTTAACACTCGTTACCAATCCAAAGAAAGGTACAATGGTGAGTGTGCAGATGCCAGAATTCAAATCCATCAGAGCACATGTTGAAGTTTCACCAGAATTATTAGATGACGTTGAAAGTGGTAAGCTCGAAGTTGGGGGAATAATGAACTCGCATAGATTACGAATGAAACAAGTTGATTTTTTGGAAAATGAAATAATTTTTGAATACAAATAAAGAGACCTTTATAGAGATGTAAATAGATACAATTTTTAAAATTCTGTACATAGTTAACGACCAGATACATGACAAAAATAACGAAACACGAAATACGAAAAAAAGGAGTAAAGAAAAAACCAATTTATACATAGAAACAATAACAGGGTTTTCAGCGATACTAAGTTAGGCCCATTTTCCAAGGAAGGACATAATTCCTGCTCCTAAACTAAACAGCAAAAGTGCCAATACCAATAACTTCATATCTTTGTCTCTGAATTCCTCTGAATAAATGAAATCCGCTGCCATTAATTCAGAAACACCACTGTAAATTAATACTCCAGTACATGCTGCATTGAACACACCAGTTGTTATCAATCCAGTTCTTGACTCAACTGAATAAGTTTTTCTAACACCTAAACCACCTGCCATTGCAACTGGGGTAGCTAAACTAAAGATCAACCCCAGTAACCAAGGAACATATTTATATTTCCTTGGCCATTCAAGACTTGCAAATCTGGTACCCAATCCCATACCTTCAAAGAACTGATGAAAACAAATTGCTATATATAAGGTAATAAACTCATTTCCAGACATGGCCAATGACAACCCAACAAATACTGAATGGAAAACAACACCAGCTTCAAGAATAATACAATTCAACATTCTCTTCATTAAAAGCTCGCGAGTATAAAATTGATCTACCAAATGTGTTGGGCCATTTTCATTTTTTAAATCAAGTTCCAAATCTTCGTTGAGTTTATCTGTAGTAACATTATGAACTGCTTCAGTATCATTACTGGATTCAGTTTCGCTAGAAGCTCCACTTCTAACTTCACTTTGAAATTTTTTGTGAGCAATAACATCAAACACAAAAATTGTAAATAAGGACATGAGAACAATAGCTTGAGCCCAAGGATACTCCACAAAGGTTCCTCCTAAACATGGTTTAGTCAAAGTTGCGCTTGTATCTACTAATAAATGAACAAATGCAGTTGCAACAATGGCCCCGCTACCGAAATATCTTGCAAAGAAGAAAAACATTGTAGGTAATTTAATTCTTTTCCATTTTGCGGCAACTAATGGCAAAAGTGCACCAGCAGCAGAAAGCACAAGCAAAACAAATACAGCTGTAATTCTTACGGTCATGTGACTGTCAACATTGACATTACCATATTCCAATAAGCAGACATCTTCTTCTCGTGATTTAATTTGAACGTTCATTGATATAGATAATTGTAGTATGATTATATGAATTTTATCATTAATTGAATAAAGATAAAAAAAAAATAAAAAATTAGACTAAGTCATGGAATAGGAAATCCAAAGATATCAAGGACAATAAGTATAGACTTATATAGTCAAATAAGTGAAAAAGATGAAAAATAGTTTCATAATAAACTCGTGGTATTTCAATATAATTAATAATTAAAAAAATATTGCAGCCAAGATGAACAAAAAGTAAGTATTGAATTATATTATTTGATAAATTATCACACCATATTGCTATTGTCAGATAAGTCAGCAAAAAAAAAAAAAATAAAAGCAAAAAAAAAAAAAAAAAATTCAAATAGCCCAAACAATAATTCAGAAATAAGTGTAGCAGAATTTGCGTCATAATGATCAAATTTGATTGTCCTGATTGATCAGATAATTTAAATGTGTTCAGAAAAGAGAAAAAAAGCCACGAAATTGACAGGTGAATCTTAAACAAAACAAAATTTTAATTGCCAGTTGGCAAAGAAGGTAAAGAGCTTCTCTATAATTCTTCTTCTATTATGCATTCAACGTACATTGAATATTACTTCTGCCCTTCATTGAAGAGACTAATTTAGAGTTAGAAAATTATAGAAGGATTGTAAAAAGAAAAAATATATATATATATATAGTGAGCAATTCCTCCTTTGAAAATACCAAGAAATCTGCTATTACTATACCAATAAAATGACCTTGACAAGTTAATATTATATACATAATATTAACTTCAATAGAAAATAATATCACGCCAAATGATGTGTGAACACTAATCATAATAACAACAACAACAACAATAATAATAATAATAATAATTATGTCCATTTTCCGATAACGGCCATTGCTAAGACACCTAATCCTAAGACAAAAATTCCCAGTATCAAAGATCTCATTGATTCAAATTCCGAAGCATAAATAAAGTCATAGCCCATTAATTCCGCAATACTATTATAAATTAAAATTCCCCCACAAGCTGCATCAAATATACCTGCAGTTATCAACCCCTTTCTAGATCCTATAGAGAATGAATTTCTAATGCCTAACCCAATAGCGGTGGCCAATGGAGTAGATAAACTGAAAATCAATGCCATAAACCATGGTACATACCAATGATTTCTTGGCCATTGGATAGCAGCAAATCTTGTACCTAATCCTAATCCTTCAAAAAATTGATGGAAACAAAGTGCAATGTATAATGTAACAAATTCCTTGTTTGAAACAGCTAAGGATAACCCAATAAAAATTGAATGGATAACTATACCACATTCCAAGATTATACAGTTTAGCATTTTTTCTTTGGTTATTGTACCATTAATTTCTATGGTAGATCTTTCTTCTTCATTCACTTCAACATAGTGTGACGTTTTATTTCTGGATACTAAACTTGTATGGTCAACATTAAGACCTGAAAATTGCTCAAATTGTGAAACATTATCTTTGTCTTTTTGAAGTTGACATTGAAGTCGTCTATGGGCCACTGCATCAAAAGTAAATACCAGGAATAAACCCATTAATGCTATACCTTCCGCCCAAGGGTAATCTTCAAAAGTACCTCCAAGACAAGGGTCAGACAAAGATTCCAGAGCATCAGCTAATAAATGAATAAACCCAGTAGCAAGAATTACTCCACTACCAAAGAATTTGGTAATAAAGAATACCCAACTGGGTAACTGATATCTTTTGCAATGATTTGAAATTAATGGGAAAAATGATCCAAGTGCAGATAGAGCAAATATAACAAAGATCGCAGAAATTCTGACTCCCATGTCACCATTGATATCATGGTTAAAGTTAAAACATGAGTCTTTCCTAATAAGTATATTATTAACCATAGTTGTGGTTATTAAGTAATTTATATTTTCATAATGATGGATTTCGTTTAGGATTTATATACTGTACATAAAATTTCCATAACCATTATTGTTGCAAAAAAAAAAAAAAAAAACAATACCAATGTAGCCAACTGAAATCGTGTAAAAACTTGGTAACAATTACGCCATAGATCAACACTGAAAAATGTAATCACCATTAACACTAGTGGTTAGAATCCACGTGACAGATACATACTTTCTACGTTAGTAAGGTGGTTGGAATTTATTTCTGGGGAACACTTTTTATTTAGTCGTGTACATTGCCCAAATTTATATCGTAAGCAAAACATCAAAAAGGAAGAAAAAAAAATATATACGGAAATCAAAACAAGCTCAGTAATTTGTACAAAGACAACCAACCCTTTTTTTTTTTATTAATATTACAACTAAACGTTATACAATGAATGATGAAGAAACAACTTTTCCTTCACACTCTCTTCAGAATTCATTTATATCCACATTAGATCATCTACCCTGTGACATTGTACGATCCCTATGGTTAGTTCAATCATGTAATATTAAAATTGACAATTGGAAATCAGAGATTAATGAAATATTATTACAATATAAGAAAGGAAATAAAAAATCTGAATCGTTAGTTAGATTATATGAATTGAAGAAACTAATACGACATTTAACAAATGAGTCGATACAAGAAACTAAAGCAATGAAAAATCAATTAATCACTCATAAGTTAAATTTGTTACAAGAGATGGAACAATTAAATAAAATTGATGCATTCAAGAATAATAAAGAGCAAATGGATGAATTACAAAGAATGGAGTTGAGAGAGCAATTAAAGAAACATTACCTGCAAAATCCGTTAGCATTACAAGTGGAAGCAGCAGAGGAACAAAAGAAAGAAAACGAATCAAAAGAAGAAACCAAGGATGAAAAACCCAATGACGAAGAAATCATCGTAGAGATACCAATACAGGATAAAGTGGTAAAACCAACAGATAGAAAAGTGGTTACAAAGATTGAACAGAAACCAACGAAATTAGAAACCAAAAAGGAGCTTCAAAGGACAAAAATTGGAAAGACCAAGAAACTAAAACCTCTTGAGATCAAATCAGTACAAGAGGAAGAAAAAGAAGGTGATAATGATAATGGAGATGTTGACGTTGATGTTGATGATGATGAAGATGACGATGACGATGAGGAGGATAATTCTCAATATTGTTTCTGTCGTCAAAAATCATTTGGAAATATGATATCTTGTGATAACGAAGAATCATGTGAGAATGGAGAATGGTTTCATTATAAATGTGTGGGTTTACTTAATCGTGTAGAAGCTTTAAAGTACACCACTGGTAAGATGAAATGGTATTGTTCAGAAAAATGTGAAAAGATAGCTGAAGCCAAAACTCAACAGAAACAGGAAAAGAAAAGGAGGAAACGAAGAAGAAAATGGTAAAAAAAAAAAAAAAACTATGGTTTGACCTCTGATGTTCTTTACAGGGAAGACAAAATTTTTACGCACTTAATGTTACTGTATAGGATAAAAGCAAAAAGAAAAAATAGCGATGCATACAAATATACGACGAAATTTTCCAGAATTTCCAATAAACCTCCTCGATCCCTGTAATTGTCTTTCATGTGTGGGATTTTATTAAAAATCTCAAAATCATCACTTGAGAAACCTTCTTGTATTCCTGAATTATCAAATGTGGTGGACGAGAAATATCACCAATGGGATACATTAGACTCGGAAACAATTCAGACATTTCTTGATAATGGATCTGAATTATCACCATTGACAAAACAACAGATTTACAAACTTGACAACCTCCCTCTTCTAAGAGAGTTAAATAATCAATTATCAAAGATTAAAAATAATGTAAAAGCTGATCCCGTGGTTAAACAACAACAAATCGATGAAGTTCAAGAACAAATTGATTTTATTTCAAAAGAAGATGAAGTCATCATGGAAAAAGACGATATCAACCAATTAATTTATAAGATATCAAATCGTGGACCGAATTATTTAAATTATACTGAATTTGACCATTCTGAATACAATTTTCAATCATTCCTGGCGATACTTTCATTGAGACAACCATTTACCCAACAACCAATAATTAAAGATCAATTTATATTACAATTTAATGGGGAATTATACAATGATGAATGTTTGAATAAAAATGATACTCAATTTATTATTGATAAATTACATGAATATTTACAATTTGAATCTCGAAATTCCGCTGTTTTAAAAACTTTAAAATATTTAGATGGTGAATTTGCAATAATTCTTGTTGATTTGATTGACAATAAAGTATATTTTGGTCGTGATTGTATTGGGAAAAGATCATTATGTTATCAGTTAACTGAAGATGACCTTATTATAAGTTCTGTATCAACTGTTGGATTTATTGATTGTAAAAATGAAATTTACGAATATGATTTAAAAATTCATATCGTGATTAATCATAAATTACATGAACTTGCCTTATATCAACCGAATGAAAAAGCTGAATCCGAATTAGTTGCCGAATTGTATAAAGAACTAAAGAAATCCGTGTACAAACGTCAAGATGCCATACATCCACTACATGAAGAAGAAGAAGATAATGATGGGAACAATGTAAATCAAAGCAAACTAGCTGTTTTGTTTAGTGGTGGATTAGATTGTACTATAGTGGCGGCATTAATATGTGAACTATTATCAAACAAGTCAACCAATAATGCAACAATTGATTTGTTAACAGTGGGATTTGATAATCCAAGAACGAACCAAAAGAGTAATAACAGTCCTGATAGACAATTGGCACTTAAATCTTGGTTTCATTTATGTAAACAATTTCCAGGGGTTAATATTCAATTAATTGAAATCAATGTTGATTATAGATCTTGGTTTTCTCATAAACAAAGGGTTAGAAATTTAATGTTTCCTTATAACACAGAAATGGATCTCTCAATTGCAATAGCATTTTATTTTGCATCTAGCTGTTTACCTGATTTAACCACGAAGGTAACATTGTTTAACAAGAATGTTACTTGGGAAGACTTTCAGATTGAGCCTTTGAAATATACCAATAGAGTTGAGAACTACAATTCCAACGCTAAAGTTTTATTTAGTGGTTTAGGTGCTGATGAGTTATTCGCGGGCTACTCTCGTCATGAAGCCATATTTAATTCCAATGGGCAAAATGATGATAGGGAAGACGATGATAAGCTTTATAAAGATCTTCAAGAATCGTTGAATTATGATATTACAATAATTCATGAACGTAATCTTAGTCGTGATGATCGAGTGGTTAGTTGTTGGGGAAAAGAAATAAGATACCCTTACTTGGATGAAGGATTTATCAACTGGGTAATCACCAATGTTCCACCACAATTGAAATTCAAATATGAATATATACCCAATAAAAAGAAGAATAAATTAATATTCACCTCGGTTAGAAAATACATTTTGAGACAATTGGCAGAGTATTTATCAATGAATTATGTATCGCAGGAATTAAAAAGAGCTATTCAATTTGGAGCTAAATCAGCTAAATTAAATATTGGTGATAGTAAAGTAAAAGGAACTGATAGTTTATAGACAAATTTTTATTTATCAATAACGATGAATAGTCAGGTGACACGATATGTATAAATATATAGAAGAAAAATTTCCTGATTTAGAATATTTCTTATATGGGGTATTTTATCTTTCCTTTTTTTTTTTTTTTTTTTTTTTTTGTTCTTTTGTTTCCCCCATCTATAGAGAATTATAATCATCCTGTGATAACAACACAACAGTATAGGCAAAAAAAAAAAAGGGATATGAATGTTATAGATTAACAGTAGATATATAAATAGGCAAGATCAGTAATCTATTTTTGAAAAAAAGAGATCATATTTAGCATTCTAATAGGAAACATATCCATACCCATATTCATTATATATATACATATATTTTATTTTGCAACCATGAGTTCTGGACGTTCATCATCACAAAGTATTGTTTTAAATGATTATCTTGCAGCATTAGTATTACTATTTGTTGGTTTACTTGTTGTGGTAAAGAAATTAGATAGTATCGTGGGAGAATTACAAACATTAAATAACAACCTCAAAGTATTGACACCATGAAATTATCCCATCCCATATTTTTTGAAATTTCAATAAATAAATAAATAATTAAATAGATAGATGAATAATTAACTACATATACAATTTATATATAGTATTAACCAATTATGCCAACTTGTCAACCCATTTAGGTTCAATAACCAAAACTTTACATTGAGCTAATAAATTTTCTGGTTTATCAATAGCAAAATCCCCATCAGCTGGATTACCTTCTTCAACTCTGTATACTTCACCTTTAACCCAACATTTTCTTCCCTTTTTCTCCAAAACAGTACATTTAACCATCATATATTGATCAGCTAATGCAGGTTGTTTATAATCAATATTTAAATTAGCTGTCACCCCTTTACGACTTTCAAAATTCAAAAATGCTAATCGACAAGTAAGTTCATCACCCAAAGTTGCAGTAATACCACCATGAAGAACTCCATAATGAGATGTTAAACCATTACCTAAATGGAAAAATGTAATTGAATAATTATCTCCATCATAAGATTCAGGAATATCTTCATAAGCTTCCAAGAATTTATCTTCAATAAAATACATTGTTGGTATTCTAAGATTAATTTTGTTATCACCAACAAGAGTAACCCCAGTAAAATTAGGAGCTAATTTTTCATTAATACTAAGTTTTTGAGTATGAGTATTGGTGAAATCAACATATTTATTTTGAATTTCAATGAATCTTGGATTAGATTGTAATCTTGACTCGAATGTAATGTCTGGTGTATTCACTAAAGTAGGTGGGGCAGTCATGACGTGGTATTTAAATCTAAATCAAACAAACAAAAAAAAAATTTCCTTATCAACTAAAGTATAAAAACGAGGCAAATATATAAGGATGTATAGAAACAAAAGAAACAAAAAAAAAAGAGCTTCTTCTAACGGTTGAGAAAAAAAAAAAAAATGTTATCAGAAAACGATGAGGATAATCGGAGAGTTTTATGTAATATTTAGAATAAGGCAAATGAGACAAAAGAAAAACTGAGGCGCTTTGTATTATCAAAATTATGATTCGATAAAGATTCAAATGCTATCTGTGTACATATACACATACACATACACATACACGTAGTATATAATTTAAAATCATATTGTTCATCGCTTTAAAAAATGGATTTACGGATGTATGGGGAGAAATGAAAAAAAAAAAAAAAAGATTTATAATAACGGCGTCATCTTTGTGACTCCTTTTTTCCTTTGGAAGGTGGGGCTAGGGGGCCATTATCCCCGGATAAAAAAAAAAACTTTATCATTACATCTACCACATCATAAATTAAATAAGGCTATGTAAAGAGAGTATACATGTACACATCCTTGAAACAAAATAAAAAAAAAAGAAATTCTAAAATTAAAATTGTATATAAAATCTAAATGAAAACACAAGTACATGTCGGGATTCACCTTCCTTCAAGATACCGAGGTATACTGTAATCAGATGGTTATCGTATTCTTGTTTCTCATCAAAATTTTTACTCCTTAAGAATTGCTTATCTTGATGAAAAATCCAAAATCTTGATTTTATAGAACTCCGATACCCATCTGCTTAGAAACGACGGTAACATCAAGAAAACAAAAAAAAAAGAAAAAAGAAAAAAGAAAAACAGAGATAAAATAGTATGTATGTGTACGTATATATATTTAACGAAATCGAATCAAACTACTCATTACCAAATCCTAGAGTTTCTTCAATGGCAAACGTTAGTTTCAGCTTCAAAGTTTCATAATCAGTATATGGTGGTAAATCAACTCTATTGAAACATGTATGAGATTTTGGTAATTGATTAGGTTCACCTGCTTTTTCAATAGTAAATCTTCTTGGACCATCACTTCCTTGTAAATCCTTGAACCCATTGACAGGTATACGGGAAGTACCTGTTGTAAATTGTAATAATCTTGCTTTTTGTTCAGAATCCCATTCACCAATACATTTCCAGAACCATTGAATAACTTGGTCACTTTCTTGGTATCCACGATAATCAGTATGTTTCTTCCAATCATCACAGTCAATATCAGCCAAACCACCAATTAACAATTCCAATTCACGTTCATCAAAGACATTAACTAATTCTTGTGGAATCAATTCATTGAAACCATCAATAAAAGCCTTAAATTGCTCTTCCACACGTTTACTGATTCTCCATTCAGTGATCAATTCAACGTATTCGTGTTTGTTTTCTTCAGTAACCTCGATATCTCTACCACCTGGTTTCAAATCAACTTCTACAATTTCACCAAATGATTCTTCTTCAGCACTGAATGTCAACTCTAATATATCAGTGATATCATTATCTAATATCCATTTCAATGATCTGTAGAATTCTGCGTCAACACCTTCCATATCTTGTAAAACAACCTTCTTGTGTAACATCATCTTGTATAACGCACCAACAAAGAATGCATCCAAGAAACGTCTGTGGAAAACACCCAAACCAACAACACGACCAATGAACTTGAAATAATTCAAATGTTCTGGGTTGATAGCAGAGTTAGGATTGATTTGCAATGTGTAGTTATCGTGAGAAGAATACTCGAATAAACAATAGAATGGATTAAACATATCGTGTGATAACAAGAAAAAGAATTCACGAGAAACACCACCGTAATCTAAACCTTCTTCACCATCAAATTTAATCATTAATCTCTTCTTCAAATCTTCTGGTGTTTGTCTCATAATTTCTTGGTAAGAATCTTCAAATATATGGTCTCTTCTAACCTTTATATGACATTGACCTGGTAAGATTCTCAATGCTGGTTGTGAACGGAAATAAATAACCTTTCTTCTGAAATCACGTTTATATTGTGGAACATTTTGGTCCAATGATGAAGGTAATCTAGGATCATCCCAAGTAGTAGTCTTAGTGTTATGATCAACAAAATAAACACGAGCAGTGTTTGTCAATCTCATTTCCCAACCTGAAGGCAAAGGACCCAACTGACTAACAGGTTGTTGTTGGATTGTAGTATTTTGACCAAATGTTCTAATGTATTGTTGTCGTCTTGGATCAACCCAAGTTGTAGTTCTGGTATTATGATCAACAAAATATGGTCTACCTTCAGTAGTGAATCTTTGTTCCCATCCAGAAGGTAATTCACCCAACCCACTCGTGGTTGCACCTGATGCAGCCATGGAAACAGCAGCAGCTGGATTTACCGGCGCATTAGCACCAGTGGCGTTTACAGTAACGTTACCACTAGTAAGTGAATTCCCAGTTGGAGTGGTTGGTAATGGAGAATTTGGACCTTCTCCTGGTAATGTTCTACCACGATGTTGTCTTCTTTCAGCTTCAGTTTCTGATTGTCGTTGTTGACCTCTTTCACTTTCTGATTGTTCCAATGTTGGACGTTGCCAAGTAGTAGTTCTTGAATTGTGATCAACATAATAGGTTCTACCAAAATTGTCAGTTCTACGTTCCCATCCTGGTGGCAATCTACCAAATTGATCTTCAAAGGAGGAATATTGTCTATGAACCGATGAACCACCGGAAGGTGTGGCCGCAGCAGCACCGGCACCAGCAGCATTTGAAGGAGCCGCAGTGGATCCATTAGTATTTCCCGATAATGTATCAATAGCAGATGCAGCAATAGTAGATCCATTCATGGCGTTACTGTTGATGGCCGATGATGCAGCTCCGACATTAGAGCTTCTTGTGGCACCATTTGAGTTGTTTCTATTATGTGATATAACGACAATAATTTTACCAGAAACAGCCAAATTTTCGTTTGATTTTTTCAAATCTCTAGTGATTGTTTCTTCAGAACTATTCAATGATAAATCAATAACGTCACCAATTCTAACATTTATAACACCAAGGAAACCTTGATCCTTCTTTTTAAACTTCTTTTGATCAAAAACTTGAATGACTAAAATGGAATCCTCCATTGCTTGAAAATTAAAAGTTTCATTCCAATAAGGGTTCAATGTCTTTTTGGCAGTAACAGTAGTTTTTGTTTGAGATCCATCAACAGTGATGACAGCAAATGGGTCTGGTTGACGAAATACATCACGTTTGTATAACGACTCAGCAGCCACCACCTTAACATTAACGGTGGCAGTTCCTGATGATGATGTAGTAGGTGCCATAATAGACTGAAATATTAACTAAAATATATATGTATTGGTGTGCTTGTGTTGTATCTGACTAATAGGGCACACGAAGGCTGGATAACAAAATTGTTTGAAAGAAAGGGAAAAAAAAAAGGGAGAACGAAAAAATAATAATGAAGTAAAAAAAAAAAAAAAATTGGAAAACGTATTAGAATTTGAATTCGGGAAAGGGTAAGTTGTCCTTTTGTTTAAAATATAATGAGTTTGAATATATGAAAAGGTGGAATAGACTTTGAAACTATGTCAGAAACACCTAATATATGAGTATAGTTGAATAAATTACTATTGTAGTGATAAATAGATTGGACAACCAAGCAACAAAATTAAAACAAAAAAAAAAAAAAAACGAAATTGTTGATTTTGTTTTCTCGTTGTTGTTGTTGTTGTGTGATGCAATTTTTTTCTTTGTCTTGCAAAAAGTACAGTAGAAAAAAAGAAGACCATTAAAAAAAAAAATCCACTGCCACCTTTTTATTTTGTCCTCTACTAAAATGAAACATTGAAACAAGGTTTGTATATTTCCACAACCAGTAATGTAATTTATCGCATCTCCTATTTAATTTTTCTTCGTATATAGAATTCAAGAACAGTCTCAAGGAGTTTTCTTTAACAGTAATCCCTACAAATCGAGGGCCTACAACTTCAAAAAAAAATAAATAAAAATGAATCACAACTAATTTCAATGAATAAAAGATCTTTAGATTGCTGAATACTATAAGCGCATTGCCCGACTTCGGAAAATTTGGTATCCGCACACTTCGCAATCACCGGATACAAGAGAGATGAATAAATAGGTGGGTATGCTTATGTAATACTAAGTTGAAGAGTAAGATGAGGAACAATTAGTGGTCAAATTCTTAGCCTCCTGTCTAGTATTATTTATATCATATAAATACAGTAGTTTGTTAAAAAAAATGACAGCAGTGCTTTCTTTATGCGATTTAAGCGGGTTGTATATTTACTGATGATCTATGCATATTTACTTGCATTTCCGAACCACCCTAAAGCTTTTTGTGTGCTAAGCAAATTTTTTCTTCTCATTTCAGAGTGCAACAGAAATTACATAATTTAGGTTATATTTGACTAATAATTATATTCTCAGTATATACGTACAATATGTATTGCAACCAAATTACTCTACACTGATAATAAAACTGTATTAATATTATTCTCCGCATCATGATTAATAGGCGTTATTAGCTTCTTAAACTGATGACCTGGACTGTCACTATCAACTTCTGTTGCATTTGTGGATAAGGATTCGGTGGAATTGTTCACCTGGCTCGTATTGGAAGATACACTTGAAAAAGATGAGAATACCTCATTACTTGACGTCGTACTAAATACAAATTCATCATCACTCTCAAAGCCAGACGATATCAGTTTTGATGGACTATTGACCAAAGTATCATTGGATTGATTATGGACGGAAACTATACTGTTACCACCAATAGATTGAGATGAACTATGATTAGGTTTAGATTCAATTGGTCTTGTGACAGTAGTTGGTTTTCTTGAAATAGCTAATGGTTTAATGAGACTTTCAGCAGAATCGTTTTGCAACTCATCCACTAATGTATCATTTGAAATACCCGAGCTATTACTGATTTCACTCTGTATCAACAATTGAATATCTTCTTCTGTGTAGTAAAGTTTGTTGGTGTTGATATTGACATTGAATGATTCGGATATCTTGTTATGGACACCTAAGAATGATGAACCATCAATGGACATAATATTGGTATCTCCTTCTTCATCCCACTTGATAGAACACATAGAAACAATACTTGAGTTGGATGCAGGCAAGACAGTACCACATTGTCTTTGGTGTAATTTTGCTTCTAGAGAATTGGCCTTGGCATTAAATTGAACACTATCAAACCCATCTTTCAAACCACAGGATATACTCTTGGTGTTGGATAAATCATCCAACGATAAATCTGAAGATAAATCCCAGTGAACAATGTTACCATCTTTACCACCAGTATACAAGTCATTCCCACTCCACTCAATACTGATGACATTGTGGTTTCTATGACCATCGAGTTCAGCAACAAACGACCCTTGCTTTCTGACATCCCATAATCGTACAACACCATCTCCATGACCAGCAGCTATGATATTTGTATTCGTTGGATTCCATTTAATTACTTGGGCTGACAATTTTTTAAAGGACTGAATTCCCTCTGAATGATCAGGGATATTAAATTTACAGTCTCTCAAGTCAAATAATGAAACACCAAATCTACCACAAATAGCAACTGAAGAAGAATTGGAATCTTGCAAAACATCGAAATTCTTGATCCCAGCAACATTGGTTATTGTAATAGGAGAGGGTCTTATTTGTAAATCACAGTTCTTTATGTCCCAATAAAATAAGTAATCATTATATATGGATAACAAATTATTGTAATCATTGATAAAGTTCAAATGTCTAATTGGAGAAGCAACAGATACATCATCATGGAAACTCCTATCTTTCAAGTGTTTTCTATGATTAAACCTCTTACATATTTCGGCAGAATTTCCAGAATCGTCGTCGTCATCGTAACTTTGACCATCATCACCGTTAAATACATCACGCGTAGCCAATTTTGGAGTGGAGACCAAATGCGCATAACCTTTATTGTTACCAGTAACTAAGTATCGCGTATTGTTGATCCATTTCATAGTATGGATATTTGGCAATGTAATGGTATGGTGGTGAATTAAATGATTGTTGAACAAATTCAACTCATATATGTACAAATTTGAATCAGATCTAGCTGATGATACAGCCATTATAGGGTTAGCACCATAGTTGGAATTGATACACATGGAAGTCAAGTTCATACTTTGGTCGGGGATTTTCCAATAGTTAGATTTGATATTAGTACGATTTAAAGAGCACGACTGACTCAATATTGCTGTGTCCTTTGGATTATAGTTATTCAACAACCACGATGAATTGGATTTTTGATAGAATGAAGAATTTGTATCAGCTAATGATAAACTCTCAACACTAGAAATGGGAGACAAACTTGGACTGAATCTCTTAATGGCATTTTGTCTAAATAACAAAGTAGGCTCGTAATACTCTGGCATGCTTTATAGTTATAAATGGTAAGTTGGAAATCAAATTAATAATAACAATAATAATAATAGTAATAATAATATTCAAATGAGGGACAATTAGGATTCTATTTATAATGTGAAAGAATTATGTGAAACGTACTATACTATGGATTAATTGACAATTTATTGAAAGGGTATCTAATGGAATGTTGTATTAAAACAGTGTGTTTATATTTTTTTGTTGTAAAAAAGAAGACACACAGGAATTATCAAATATTGATTAGTATTAAATTAAGGAATGTAATTGAATTGTGGGTTCGTTGATAAAGAAATACCGTAGGAAAACTAAATCGAAAACTTTGGTTTTCAAAAAAATACACAACCATACAAGGCTATATTTATAAATTATTGAAGAAAAGAAGAAAAAACACGAACAAAAATATTTTAGCCCCATGGTATGCATTGATGGTAAGATTTTTAAAAAAATAAGTTCTAATGATGCTGGTTGATGATACCAGATTGAGATTTATTACTACCAATTTTTCTCCTTTCCGCACTTTTTCTGATAATGTTTGTGTTACATGCATGCAACTTTTTTTTTTTTTTTGGCTCAGCACCCATTGTTTTTTATTTTTATTTTTTATTTTTTTTTTTTTTAGCATGGTTGTCAATTTGCAAGCACGTAAATAATTTTTGTGGATAATATTTAAAGTGACTGCATCTTTAACAGATATTCCCCCTTTTAATTACCTTTTGGCCCTGGTTAAATGAAATTCAAGTGAATTGACTTTTTTTTTTGCTGGACATGATAATGCTGGTTGAACCAACCCAAAATGAGTAAGTGCCAGTTATTCTTTGTTCAAATCGGGTAATTTTCTTTCTAAATTAGTTGAACCGTCAAAGTCATCATTAGTTGGGTCATCGATCTGGAACAAATCAAACTTCAAACTAAGTAGTCTATCCTGATCATAATATTGCTATGAATATTATGGCAAATAGGTACACCAAATAATATTTGCCTCGTTGTTAATTCTGGGTGATCGGGACCTTACGAGCAATGCAATGTTACATACGTACTGTACTGTACAGTACATCATTCCTTATTCTTTTGGTTCTATCACCTCACTCATTTCGCTTAGTACATGGTTAGTTTTATTCTAGACTCTAAGGAAATTAGTTTAATTACACTTTGGTTTGGTAAGGTTAGACTTATTATTATTGTTATTAGTTGGAGTTTAAATTACCATGGCTTTGTAAACATTTCTTTACGGACGTGTCTGTGGTTTTTTTTTTTTTTTGTTTCCTACGTGTTTTAATCAATTTTAGTAAATTGGAACGGATAATTCAAAATAGAAGATAATAATAATTATAATCGTCATACTAATTATAATAATAATAATCGATCGGATATGATATATTTTAATTGCGTTATATTCGGTTACATTAATGACTACATTATCTGGAGAAGCTAGTTGCAGCTAATTAATATTGCAACAGTGGTTTACAATAGTAAGGAATTTGAGAAGGGGATGAAACGTATAAATTCCAATTTCAATGGGGAGTATCCCCAATACAACTATGATGATTGCTAAGGAATTTTACAAATTTCTTGGTATATGGTATTATACTGTACATTTCTACACAAACTGTCTATACATATACAGTAATGCCTCTGTCTTGTCTCTTCTTCACCTCCCCACAACTTGCACCAAAGATTCCTTTATCTTCTCTTGTAAATACATGGCTTCAATAACCATTCACCTTCAGCCTTTTCAGAACGTTTATTTTCCAATTTTTCCAAATCAGTTTGATCATCATCATCTTCAATAAACTTCTTCCTTTTTCTTTCTGTTTTCAATTGTCTTTCTCTCAAAATATCTGCAGGTGGTTTGAAAAATTCAAATCTTGTAAACATTTTATTGGAATTATCTGTCAGTTTATGGAAAAATCCAAATGCCTTTAATGAGTTGACAAACTCTTCACCAACATGTTCAGAATCTTTGGCAGAAGCTGACTCACCAAATCTAGATTTAATTTCTGCTATCCACAATTCTCCTCTTGGTATTAATATTCTCCATGCTTCTTTAATAAAGTCTAAGAAATTTGTACCCATTAATGCCAAACAAAATATAACTACTGAACAGGACTCATCTGGAATTGGAACATTTTTAATATCAGCAACTGTGATTCTATCATTATGTTTCTTTAAATCAAAACTATGAACCAAAACATCCAAATTCTTCTTCCTGTTCTTTTTATTATATTGATCCACAAACTTGCTGACATCTAAACTCAACTTGGCTTCACCGCATCCCATATCAGCAATAACTACTTGCTTATTCTTCAACCCAGGTAACCCACCAGGTGCATTAACTGGTCTAGCCTTAGCTCTGGTTTTAATTTGGTTTACAAAGACATCAACTGGATTTTCTGGCCATGATTCAACTTGTTGTGCAAAACCTTGGTGGTATTCATCAAATAAAGATGGTGTGTCTTTAATTAATTTCAATGCATCTTCGGAACTTATTGTATATAATTGTTCATTTATCCATCTAAATCTTGATCCAGATAATTTAGCCATCATTTTTTGTTGCAACGGAGTTAATTTTTTACCAGAAAACAATGGGGTAACGGATTCTTCTTCAGTTTTAAATTTCTTTGAAGATTTGGAATCATCATTATTATCCTCTTGTTTTCTCTTGTTATTCTTCAGTTTCTTATCCTTTTTAAGTTCTTGCTCTTTTGGTTTGTCATTGGTTGTCTCTGATGTTTGAGTTGTGTGCTCTACTGGCTCTTGCAATTTTTCAGCATTCTTTCTTTCTTTCTTTTTCTTGTTTTTACTCTTTTTCTCAGGCAATCCACCTATCTCTATTTTATTGTTATTCTTTAAAGCCCAACCTTTTGCTTCAAATAAAACCATCTTTACTGTTTCTTATGTGTATATAGCGATGAGATGTCTATGTTTCGCATAATTTTTTTTTTTTTTTTTTTTTGACTATTTATTTCTTCTCAGGATTGTAATTCGATCTCTGTAAGACTCTTTAGGTGCATGGGGATAGGATATTTAGCAAACAAGAAGATACACATTTAATCATCCCTAGATTATGTGTTAGGTATATAGTTTATATCATATAGCTAGACAAGCTATCTAAGCTATTCTAGCTTCTAACAGTACTCAATTTTCTAAATCTTAGTCATTAACTGTAAATAGGGGGGAAAAAATCACAGAGTACACGAGTAACGCCTAAAATTCTTATTTTTTTTTAAAAAAAAATCCCCATTATGAAATCAAAGTAACCTTTAAATCTTCAACACTTTCTTCGAAACGTCCTTCCTATACATCACCATCTTCGTTTATCTTTATTACACCAAATTATGATGTTACTATGAATGCAAATAGATTACTTTATCCCAAGCACAAAATAGATTGGGGCCCAGGGGAAAATCACATTTGTTTAAGAACCCCCAGCAAAAATTACTACGTTATTGAACTATTTCATCAATCTTCTACATTTGATAAATTGATTCCATTATTTATCTCAGACATAAATTCATCTCCTAATTTATATGGAATTTACAATTATATAGCTGATCATTTACGCCATGTTGTTATGGTGAATAACCATCCAATAAATAAACTCAGCATATTTGGTAAAATTATTCAAGAACAATATAAGGATAAGCTATTTGAAGGAGGGGAAGAAGCATCTGTTATATTAGCGATATCTGATTCTATAGGATATGATTGTAAAATCAGAGTCAAGTTAACACAAGAACAATTTACAGCTGCTGGTCTTATGTTGGATCAGAATAATTATGGTAAGATTATTGAGATAGAGGGAACAATTTGCAGTTGGTGTGATCAACATGATCACAACAAGAAACCTGATCGTGAAATTAATGTTGTCAAATTAACAATATTATCTCATAAACCTGATGACTTACATTTTGAGATAGACCAATGGCAGAAAAGAATGGAATTCAGAAAAATCAACTTGGAATGCCCATGGATATTTAACCCAACACCGCAACATAAACGACAAGCCATTGAATATGAGATTCCAGTTGAGGAATTAAAAAGAAAGAAACAGCAAAATGAATTGGATTTGACATCGTCTAAAGAAAGTGATAGTATACCAAGACAAGAGGGTAGTTTACTTGTACATGCCTTACACAAATCGGGTTCAGCAAATACTGATATTTTGAATCCAACATTAAAGAAAGTTGCATTAAAAAATTCAAGACTTAATACATCAATTTCAACGGATTTCAATACTGTGGCTGGTCTGGAACCCCCACAGGAAATTCCCGTGAAAGTTGTTACCGAATTGGAGGTTACTAGAGAGATCATTAAATTCCTAATCAAGAAGAAATTCACGACTGTTAAATTATGTGATATTTATCAAGATAAACATATATCTGAGCTACTATATCATTTAACGAAGCTTCAAATGACAAGCTTGCAAGCAATACCTAAATTTCAAAGCTTATCATTTGAAGAATTTAAATCCATTATATTCCATCGACTAAGGTATAATTTACAGAAAAAACTCCAACTAATCACGGTGAGTAAATCACAACGTGTTCGACTGGAAAATTTAAAAAACTTATATCTAAGTTTATTGAAAATTCTTAAAACTTTCAAAGAGATAAATATCTCTAAACCCTTAAGAGTTATGGACTATTTGGATTTGATAAAGTCTAGGAAACTTTTATTAGGAGACGTTAATTACAAATTAATGAATTTTATTATTGAATTAATTCTCGAAGAGGATCTTGATGATACTAACAATTGGCAATATGAAACTCAAACTGCTTCATGGACTTATATAACACCTGGTTAAATGTACACGACTGCTTCGGCTATATGCGATCGATTTCCGTTACTGTATTCGTTATCGAAAAAAAAAAATAACGAGAGGAACAAAATTATAAAAGAGCAATCGCGGTACCCTCCTTTCTTTAATCTGTAATTCTTTAATCTGTAATTCTTTTTCAACCTTCTCCGCAATTTATCAAGATCAACTGATACATATAAACCATTTCACACCATGTCTGTTGCTCCAATTACATGTCATATCTTAGACACAACTAGGGGCCAACCAGCTTCAAATGTAGTTGTACAATTATATCACTTATCATCAGATCCAACTGATTTTGATACAACTTCAAATCCAGTTCATTTCGCAAGTTCGAAAACTGATGATGATGGAAGAATAAAAAATTGGGTATTTGATCCAGCTAAGGATTGGGAAAAATTAGGTATAACCAATCAAGTATGGAATAATTTGAAACCTGGGATTTATAAAGCTAAATTTTTAACAGGGAAATATTTTCTTGGATTATCTGAACTGGGTTCACAAAGAACATTCTTCCCATTTGTTGAAATTATATTTACTATTGATAATCCTCCAGATAATCATTATCATATTCCATTGTTATTGAGTAATTACAGTTATACAACTTATCGTGGAAGTTAAAGAGAGGAGAATAGAACTATATACAACGATAGCATTTAGAAGAATAAAAATAAATGTGTACTTAATAATTTATAAAAACTCTAATTAATATTGTTACAATTGTCTTTGATAGGAAGTCCTAGTAGAAAAAATGAGTATTATTTTGGGAACTCTCGTGAACCAACATTTCATTACATTTATAATAATTCAATTCATTCTTAATCTTATTGATTTCTTTAGGATCATTTAATGAATATTGGGTAACCGCTTTGTTATATCTCTTGTACATATCACTGGCAAATGTTTCATTAATAGAAATCTTGTTTGAAAATCCCACTTTTCGAACACCATTTCCACCATCAACGATATCTTTTTTATCACTACCACCTCTTCTTCGCCTCTTCAAAATTGGGGCACCTTTATCATTCTCATCAACACAAAATTCACTCTTTGATAAATCTTCAAATTTCTTGATATTGACTTCAATAGATTTGTAATCTTTGAATTGACGAATATATTTCAAATGAGGAGGTAAATTTCTCTTTTCATCATCAGTTAAATTATTAAAAATGTAGTGCAACTCTTGGTTTTCAATAACTATGGATTCTCCTTCTTGACTTGAATCATCATCATCATCAACTAAAACTGGATCAACATTTTCATCGGCACGTGTAACAGTTGGCGCCCGAAGCAATTCAGGTGTCCCAATAGGTAATTGATCCAATGAATCATCAACAGGAGTTAAAACACCAGTATCAGTCGATGTTATTGAAATATCAGGAGCAGCAATACTTGCAGCTGCCATCAACTGTTCTCTAAACTTTTTAATCTCCGGATTCGTTTCTTCATCAATCGTGTACAGATGTTTGTCAATATGAGACTTAATTGCGCCTTCATCCATAGTAGCCCAATAAGCTTCACTTTTGAGGAATGCCATGTTTTCAGCATAGTTTTCATCATTAATGTTAATGGAATATCCGCCAATTGTGTCTGTACCACCATTGTCATTGTTGCTGTTGTTGCTGTTGCTGTTGTTGATTACAACATCATCATCCTTTAACTGTTGGTCCTTGATTTGTTCAATAGACAACTCATCATCTCTTAAAAATGGTTCATTCATACTGCTTCTATTAGTAGATATTGTGTGGATAAATGCTGGAGGAGAAGTTGGAGTTAATTCGCTTTCAAATTTTTCATCAATTGTGGTCATCATTTCTTCCAATAATCCCGATTCTTCGGGCTCGAAATCAGGCAATGATCCCAATTTGATTGAAGGTGCAAGATCACTTAAGACTGAGATTCTGTTGCTGTCACTTGTAGCGACAACAGGTGGTTCCAATTTGGATTGTTCAACTATTGTAGGTAAATCAGTCAAATCATGACCATCCTTCTTTGCCTTTCTAAACTTGAAAATTTTGGACCCATTTGAACCAGAGGACGATAATGAAGTTGTGGAAGTCGACTTATCCATTGTTTTCTCATGCAGGTGTGATTTGAACATTTTGAAAAATGATTTCAAGTTTGTACTACTTCCACTGGAACCCTTTTTAGAATTGTTTTGATTCTCGTCTCCAACTTTTGGACTGTGGTAAACGTGACGCTTCATGTCTGGTTTCGGTGAATGAACAAGAGCAACTGGCGATTGAGAAGATGAAGTAGGGGACAGTTTTGAAACCACAGTTTGTTGTGAAAGTGGCGGAGGTGGTGGTGGATGAGGGATTACAATTTTTGAATCGATGCGTGGTCTTTCTGCTAGTGGAGGGGGTATCTTTCCGGTTGGTTGAAGGGAAGTACTAACAGTCTTCCTGTCCGTCTCATGAATTCCAGGTGGTCTTCTGGAAGGTTCAAAGCGATGGTTATTGATCGTACTTTGATGTTGTTTGTCGGAAGATTGTAAAATGGGATCGGAAACACTCTGCGGTTTTTCCGGAATAATTAATGATAATAAAGAAGTCTTTCTTACAACAGTCGCATTATTTGGGGACTGGAATTGTGAGCCCTTGGTTAACTTCTTATCCTGAGTACTTTCGTCAACTAACAATAAAGAACGAATTGGCTTTGATGACTTGCTTGCTGTAGTACTTGGTTCTCTTTCATTCACTTTCTCGTTCTTTTCTTCTAGATCACGCATTTCCTGCGCCTGCTCTTCTTGTAAAGTTCGTGGCGTGTCATATAAAACCAGCTTTGATGGACTTGGATCTCTTTCAGCTTCTTCATTCTTAAAGACCGTTTTAGGTGCAATATCAAAAACTGGGGTAACGGGTGAGAGTGGTTGTTCGTTATTATTCCTCTTAATTGGTTGTGTTTGGATAGCAATTGGAATGGTAAATTCTTCAGCTTCTTTCTTATGACTATGTTCCAAACTCTTTCTGAGCCCAGCAACATCATTCTGATCTTTTTTCTTGCTCTCCATTACTTTAACATGGTTTGAGTCATCTAGATTTGAATTCTTCTTGTGTGATTTATGTTCGCCGTCTTTTCCTGGTCTTTTCTTCTTTGGTCTACCTTTGACTCTCATTCCTGGTGATTTCTCAATTGGAGGTGGAGGGGGTGGAGATTCAGCATTATGTGAAGTCATAATTTCTTGAATTTGAATTGTCTTTGGTGTTGTTGGTATAGGATCAGCAGCATAACTATTTGCAACAGTTTGTGTAATATTTGTTGGATTGACAAAGAAATCATTAGCAGAAGATGTTGATGATGCATTACGATTATGCTTTCTAATCTTCTTGTTATTAACAATCATCACATCCCCTCGAGGTGGAATATCAGGCTGAGTATCATTGACAAATCTATTGAATGTGGATGAATTGATATCGTAGTATCGGGAACTTCGAGGAGTAGCAGTATTGGAATTAGTTGGTGAGGAAACAAATTTAATACCTTGTTCATCGGTAACCGGAATGACTTCGTCTGTAGGTAGATGCAGCTGGTGAGTCATTTGAAACAGTTGACGTTTTTCATTAATATGTTTGGTATATTCTTCTTGTTCATGGGCCATTTTTTCACGCTCAAGTTGCTGTTGTTGTTGTTGATGGTGCTGCCTGGTTGGGGTCGTGTTCAAATTTGAGATCACCTCGCTTAATTGATACAGCTCTGGTGAAGATTCATTAAAGTATTGTTCGACAAAGGATTCTGTATCTATTGTTGGTTCTGGCAATAAACTTATCTGACTTTTTCTATTACTCGTGCCTCCACTACTACTTGAATTGGTGCTGCTAGTTGTATCAACGTTCAGCCTCTCAAAGTGTAATAATGCACTAGCCCCTATACGAGGAGGGCGAAAAGTATTAATATCATTTGGCGGAGTAATTATTGGGGTAGCCGTTTGGACAGACGTTGGAGATGGTGGGGTCATTGTTGATGTACCTTTGAATTCTTTAAATAACTCCCTATCAGGGGTGCCAACAGGAGTTTTATATAGTTCATCTTCACTGGACATTTCAGATGATCTTGATATGTTTCTTAATATTGGTTTCATTGGAGCGCCTAATTTGTGGATACTACCTGGGTTACTACTGTTATGCAAGAGTTTGGTGAGTTGGACTCGGAACTATTATCAGTTGTTTGTTTGACAATCTCTAATGGTG